>PVJH01038167.1:0-17360 GCA_004026705.1 Nesogale talazaci | reverse complement strand
GGCACGACCATGTAGTGGTCCTCATGTAGCGAGTAGGTTAAAGGGGACTGATGAGCACAAACAGCTACTCTTATGCATAAATACCCACATATCAAGGATGGGAAATCATCTTTCTATTTGAGAAGCCTCTTCCTGCCAAGAAGTATATGTGTCCTTACCTAAAAATCCTGTGTTTTGTACATAATTACAGTGTAAAGGAGTACTTCCAATAGATATAACAAGCAAAAACCTCCTTCAGATTGTGATGCTGAAAATAGTTAAACCTAAAGTATGCCTGTAAGCTATACTTGCATGTTTAAAGAAATGCGCTCCTTTTTTTTCTCTCAGAAGGATGTAAGTTGAGTGAGATATGCTTTAGTTGGTTAGAAAGAATGACATATATATGTAACATGTTTGCACAAAATCATTAAAACCATTGGCATAGTATGTTAGCAGAGAACCAATAATAATTGTTCCATGACCCACTACTGGGATGGAGTGAAATGTCTTAATATGCTCTTTTATGCAAGTCAGTATAAAGCCCACCAAATGATTGGTTGGGTCTATGCAAACAAGGTGTGTGAAACACTAATAGGAAGGTTTAGTTGGTTTTCATTACCGCCCCCTTGGCTATAAAGACGAGCTATCTCAGAAGGTTAAAGGAAAATAATTCCTACGACCTTGGAACAGAACATTCAGAATCTCTGTTTGAGGTGGCCGGGACCACAGAGACCAGAATACATCATAGACAGTGGGACATAGATGCAGGAAGCTCAGCGAGACAATGAGGTAACTTCTCCATATACTGGCTCAATGGCATTGAGATTGTTTCCTTGGTTTTCTGCTTATCTGGCCTAGAACTATGAAACTGCGGGACAGCGTGGCAGGTGGACTTAGGAATAAGAGAGAAATGTGCCTGCCAGGTGACTGAGAGTCTAAGAATAAGAGAGAGGCATGGCTATCACCTGGCCGAGTGGCTGAATGCCAGGAAGCAAGTCCACTGCGGTCTGAGGAGACCAAGGCCAGTATTCTTAGTGTCTGCTGATCCTGACACGCCACGACCTCTCAGATCCCTATGAGGACTCCTTCATTGCGAGTATTGTCTGTGAGTTCTGCGGGGTCATCATGATGAACAATCTAGGGCAGCCTAGGATTCGAGTGGGGTGAGAGGAGCAGTTAGTGTCAGAAAAGGTAAAAAAGAGGTGAGTTTTTTTTTTTACCTTGCCTCCCGGTAATAGGGAAGCCGGAGGAGATGAAATGTGTCTGTCTCCATCTAATTTTATTGAAGCTACCAAGAAATAACTTTACTTATTTTGGGACAATAACTTAAGTCATCTCTCAATACATATTGGCAGACAGGTGAGAGCAAAGACAACAGACAAGTGGATAGACTGAATTTTTAAAATGTGATCATATTGAATGTTTTACTTTTTAAAACATTTTTATGGTGAGTTAAGTGAAGGAGTTCTGAGAAAATCCATTCAACAATTCATACAGTTTGTTTCCTGTCATTGGTTGCCATCTATTAATCAGTGCCTTAACTATTTAGACATCGCTGCAGAGAACAGAGAGATCCAGTTTGCAGCAAAACCATTACTTGTTTCTCTTCATTGTTTCTCCAGATAAAGAACCAGGCTCTAATAACACCCTAAAACACAGGTTCTCAGTCTATGGGTCATGACCCCTTTAGGGGTCAAACAACCCTTTCACGGTGATCTCTAAAGGCCATGGGAACACATATATTTCTGATGGTCTTAGGAACTGAGATCCATCTCCAAATGGGTCCGCCCACATGCAGATATGTCCACATACGAGTACTTGGCATGAAGACTGTTACTCATGCTGCGCCATGCTTCAAGACAAAATTTCTTTTGCTTGTAATTAGAAATAAATATTTCACAATACATAATTACATATTCTTCTGTGATTGGCCATTGTTCTTTAATTATGTTCAACTTGTAACCATGAAAATGCACCCTGCATATCAGGTATTTACACGATGATTCATAGCAGTAAAAAAATGACAGTGATGAAGTAGCAAGGGAAATAATTTTATGGTCGGGGGTCACCGCCCCATGAAGAGCTGTATGAAAGAATGGCAGGTTGAAAAAAGTTGAGAACCACTGCCCTAAAGGCTATGTGATCTGCATATTTCTTAGAGTGAACTATTTCGGTGAGTCCTTCTGAGGTGTCTGCTCCATTGCCTTTCTGATAATCTGGCTGATTATCTTCCCACCCAGGGGAAGCACAGATGAAAAGGAAGAACTTGGCAGGGAAATGAAATTGTAAAGCCCCCAAAGCACCTTTCCTGTGAAGACCTACTGAAAACAATCAAAACAAAAAAAGCCCCAGTGCCACTGAGTTGACTCAGATTCCGAGTGAACCGATTAAACTGCCCCTTTGTGTTTGTGAGGCTGTAGCTCTTTAGGGAAGCAGGCGACCTCATCTTTCTTTTGCAGTGAGCCTGGCAGTCTTGAAATTCTGACCCTGCAGCTGCAATCCCAATGATTAACTTACTATGGTATCCATGCTTCTTAGGACTAGTAAATATCCACAAATGAAATCTACTGAAGGTCACTCCATTGGGCATAGGTATTTAAAACTAAGTTAGATTAGTTTGATTGTCAATATATACATGCAAAGACACAGGTGTATTCTAGTTTCAAACCAAACCAAGCCCCCTGCCAACAAATTAATTCAGACTTCTGGTGACTAAAAGTAAGAGTGAAACTGCCCTTCAAAGTTTCTAAATTTGAAAATCTTTACACAGGCAGACTACCACATCTTTCTTCCCTGACCTGGATATGTCTGATTTTCTAAAACTATGTATGATAAGTTGTACTGCTAGACACATTGTTCTCAGATGAAGGGACATGAAGTTTCATTTATTTAAGGCAAAGGATTGTATGTGGGGGGGGGGGCGGGGAATTGGTAGGGGGTGGGAGAAGATTCTCCTGCAGAATGGCTTTGGCAAAGAGTTAAAAAGGAATCACTGCCATGTAGTCAATTCTGAGTAATAGAGTATCAGGAGGCCTCATTTTTCTCTTGTGGAAGCTCAGGTGGATTAGAACTGTTGACCTTGAAGTCATCAGCGACAAAGGTTAAGTAGAGTCTTTTCAGCCACCAGAGTCTATGTGAGCAGTGTGAATGGTGCAGGAGTGAAACAGAAAGCTGAATGTGCCATCAGGCTAAGAAAAGCCAGCAGATTTCTAGGAAAACAGATCATCCTCAGATTTGAAAATTTCGGAGCATTGAACTTAGATCTGTTGGGATATGCAAAACCTGAGGGTAATTTACTGCTCAATAACTCCAGCAGTTGTTGGCTATGAAATCGTATTAGTTTTTCGAAGTTATGCTTGAAATTTGGCTTTTGATCAAATTCCAGTTATATATTTGTAAATACATGTCTCTATAAATATACAGGTGTCTACAATGTTAGATATTTCTTGTACCTCATTCAATTCGTGATTTAAGAATGTATTATACTATAACTTACTTGAAAAAACCCTCTTTCTCTAGCATTTAATCTTTGAAGGATGGAATATAGATTTCTTCCCCTGGTGTTCTCTTATGCAGCATGATGTATCCCATAGAGTAGGCATGCAATGAGTGATTGTTTAAGGGATCAGTACGGTCTTTTGAACCCACTAGTTGTTTCCTAGGAGAAAAACCCAGCAGTCTGATTCCATGGCAATTCAGTCAAGGAAACCCTACAAGACCGTTTGATTTGGTCTTACGTAGTCACTACTTAGTCAGAAGCGACCGCACGTCTCTGACATTTATGTATCAGAATAAGTGAACATGCACACACAAAACTACACTAGCACGCAATCTTGCATGTACACAGACAATACATACTGAAGGACACATAAGTGGGGGGTTATGTATTTGCATACTGAGGTGCATTACAAAGTACACTGTCAGCGCTGTAATACTAGTGCCCAAAACAAACAGAAATCATTGCCATTGAGTCTTTCCCTCCTCATTGTGACCCTGAAAGACAAGGTAGAGGTGCTCATCAGAGTTTCTGAGACTGTAACTTCACTTCAAAGCTGTCAAGCAAGGTCAGTGTGTACCACAATCAGTCTGACAGCAAAGAGTGAGGGAATCAGTATTGGTTGTGTCTGTGTGGATCATAATGTTGGGCAGGTAAACTGGGCCTGTTTTAAGCAATTGTCACTTGTTAATCTAGGTAATCTCTTAAAATTCCTATGAGACCAGTTGGCTGTGATCTCCATGCTAGATGGTGACACTGGAGCCCAGAAAGTTGCCTGAGATGACTTAACTAAGATACACACATACTGGGATTTAAAACCAGGCAGTCTGACCCACATTCAAGGACATTGCCCCACATAAATGACCACGGGATAACAAGTCCCCCTAGCTCTTGTCCACTGCTAGATGCCACCATAGGCCAGCAAGTAGATGATTCTCAGGACAACATCTAGCATGAGAAAAAGTGCCCAGATTCCCATGGGCTCTTCTCCTTAACAAGAATCCCAAGTTCATCAGGGGTCCAGAGAGTATTGGCAGTACACGGATAGCTGACCCTCAGTTCCCATGGAGGGTCCAACACCAGTACCCATGTCAGAGCTAGACCAGACTATGCTCCCTGGGACCAACCTTTCAGAACTCAGGAGAAACAATTGAACTGAAACCTCCTAAAGATCATGTGATTTATATTCTCCCAGGGACACAAAGGCCAGTGAAACTGGAATAAACCAGGCAGTCAACCCAGAGCCGCCATTCTCAACATGTGGGTCTTGATCCCTTTGGGAGTCGAACGACCCTTTTACAAGGGTTGTCTGATTCATAACAGTAGCAAAATGACAGTGATGAAATAGCAGCGACAACAATTTTATGGCTGGGGGTCACCACCACCACATGAGGAACAGTATGAAAGGGTTAGGAAGGTTGAGAAGCACCACCCTAGAGAGATCCAGGGGATTCCCTTTAAGCAATCCATGTGGGGAATCTCCGAATGCTGTACACAAAAAATATTGCCAACAAGTCCATTGCCGCCATCTTTAGAGGTTTTCCAAGGTGGCAAATCTTTAGGGAAAGAGATACCCTGATTTACTTCTGCCACCAAGGGACTGATGGCTGTGAATTATTGACCCTGTGGGGAGCAGCCCAATGTCTCCCTCCCAGCATTCCGAGGGGTCCTTTGGTGAGAGGAGGCTGAGCCACTTTCTTAAAGCCATCTATATAGACACTGTTCTGTGCTTGTACCTAACTATCTGTTTTATCCTTCAATATTATATACTGAATCTTAATACGTGCTTTTAAGCTGTTCACATGCTTCCTGCATTTCAGAGGAATGGTGCTTTATTTCACGAAGTTGTACATTTACTTCTCAGACTACCTAATGCATGTTGTGAACTTCTGGAGGTCAAAGGTGGACGAACAGAATCATTTAGCAGGAGCACGTTTCACTGAAAAATATCCACTTGTTAGCTGTGAGGCCAATGTTAAGTTCCTTCAAAGCACGATGAGCTTAATTTTCTCAGCCATAGAATAGGATGAGTAGAACCTACCCCGTTAGTGGTTCTCATGATTGCAAATAGTGATTGTACTCAACTGCTAACAAAAATGGGTACGACAAGTACACTCGAAGGTGCCTCCAATACACACACCAAAACACAGCCAACAAAAAACTGCATGGTTCATAGTTCTCCTATGATACATGCAGGGTCACTGTGCACCCATGTAGACTCAAGGACAACTGGCTAGTCTTCAGGGAGCACATTCCCAAGACAAGGATGAGGCATTACAGTACCAGGATTTCTGACTGCTAGGATATCTTAGCAATGCAGCTGTGATCAGATAGAGAAATATCTCTGGTCTCCCCTGCACATGGAAAAGCCATTCAACCCCATTGTGGTCTGACCTATTCAGATTCATAGAAAACTTATAGAACAGAGGAGAGCTGGCACATCATGTTTCCAAGGTTGTGACCTTTATGGATAGCATACTTAAGTGGCTACCGATTTCTTGCATAGAGTGTGGCTGTGGGTTCAAAGTTTGAACTTCCAACTGTTGACCTTTATGGTTAACTGGGTGCCCAACTCCCATGCCAATAGCAATTAGAAAAATTCCCAGATGAAGACTGAGCCCCGGGGGCTTACGTGGTTGAGTGTGGAACTGCGGAGCGCCGGCTTGGCGGTTCAGGTCCAGCGGCGACTCTCAGGAGCAGGGCTGGGTAGCTCCCACGAACACCAGAGGGCAGTGATGCCCAAACAACAACAACAGCAACAAAAAGAGAAAATGCCCGGCATTTGGACCCTACGAGTTAACCAGGCAAGAGCACTGGTAGTGCTAAAGGGTTGATCTCCCAAAGCTCAGTGGTTCATAGCCCCCAGCCCTTTTGTAGGACCAAGAACCACAGCCCCAGAACTCCTTCGGGTCAGCTGTGGCTCAAGGGCAATAGAATGGATTTGGTTTTGGAGACATCAATGAGTCTTCTCAGCCAGTTTTATTGATTTCTCTTGCTTTGAGTTCCCCCAGATAAAAACTATGGATAATAATACCTGCCCTTCCTAAGTGGCAAGATCCGAATGGTAAATAGAAATGATGATCGTAATGGTTCATTTTCTGAATCTCACTATCCTTTTGGTATGCAGAGGGCAGTGCACCTTCATATAGTCTCCATGAGGAAGGCTCTCTATGCAGTAAGTACTACTTGAAATAATAATTATATCATGGACTAGATTCCTCTCTTTGTTCCCGCAGTTCACCATTCATTTCCTATTGATTTTGTAAAGTTCATTCAGCAGGCAAGTGGCATCCCTGGGACATGGGCTTAGGTGACTGGCTCTAAATTCAGTGTGCTTTAGACCATGGCGGGTGGCCTTTCAGAGGGGAATAATAAATATGGAATATTCCAGTAAGCTCAGTGAACATTCCAGTCTCAGAGGTCACAAAAAAGTTGACAATCAGGGACTACATTTGCAATGTTGAAAATATGTAAAAGTTTGCAGAAAAACAAATTAGAGTGGCAAATGGTCACCGATGAGCATGGTTTTCCATTCACTTTTATGCACAGCAGAATCAACTCCCTTTCACTAGAATCACCACCTGCAACCATATGCACTAGATGGTGCATGCTGACATATGTGTCTGCTCTTGTGGAGTTACATGTAAGGCAGGTCCAATGTCCGGAGAATAAACTAGAGACTCCAAAAACTTACGAAAATTGTGTACCCTGTTCTAAGTAGACAATTTTACCCCTGATCATCCTTCTTTAAATATAAAGCAAAACACATCTGTGTGCAAAAAGAAATACCTTGTGCCAAGGAGGACTCAGAATTCTTTATAGAGGTCTATTTCCCAAACCTTCACTGGCCTTACTGGACAAAAAGAAAATGGACCTTTTTCCATCACTGTCATGAGGTTTCCATGAGTCTTATAATTCAAGCTAGTAAAATAATCATTTCCCAAACACATACACATGCTATTTGCCTTTTCAAAGTAACTCAAATGTCAAATTGAAAAAAAAAACTTACAAAATGCTTTCGAAATCTGCTATAAATATGTAGAATTTTGTGTAGTTAGGGGATGGGGAGATGTGGAGAGAAATCCAGTGTTTCATACTGTAATCAGCTAGTTTGGGGAATGCATGAAGCATGGTATTAGCATGTTGCTGCTACTGTTGTGGTGACTGTCCATGCTGGTGAGTAGGCATGTTCATGGGGACTCTATGCACCACCAAACAAAGCACTGCCAAGTCATCAGTAGGCCACATGATCTCGGGTTGGCATGCAGTAAATCCAATCTTCTCTGGAGCTATAGATGCCTGGGGCATCAGAGGAAATAGGAAATGGCAAACAACGAACCCAATTTGCAGTCAACTTTCATATATGTACTAAAAGTCTGAGAAGCAGCCATGTAATTATCTAGAAATTAATCTGCTAGCCCTGCTTGCTATATGGCCACATGCAAACTTCTCATTGTTCACTGATGCTCACACTAGCCCATCTCATAGTTCCCAAATGAAATCCAAAGTGTATCCTTTCACTGATAATTCTACAAGTATCATGAATTCCACATTCTTAGTTTAGATACTCCCAAAGAAAATTCAAGAAACCATTTGTCGATTCAAAACAGATTTCCCCTAGGTAAAAATAAAAAGGGCATTAAAATATCTTCTAACTAATGGTTGGCATTGCATCTAATCTCATTTCAGATGCTACATTTTAAAAAAAAAACCTCAGAATTTTTGGCACATATCTGTTTAACTGTGATCCCAATGTATGTGAGTCCATGCTGATCACCCACAATATATGTTGGTACTTTAGACTACTATATATAGAAGAAATCGTCCTATTGATGCTATGAGGTAAACATTGGGCTATTTACCCAACCAACCACAAGGTCTGAGATTCAAAATCACCATCCACTTCATACAAGACAGATGAGGCTGTAAGCTCCCATAAAGATTTACAGCCTCAGAAACCCTATATAGGGTTGTTTTGAGTTGAAAAATTACATGATGGAAATGGGCTATATATTGCATGGAAACACATGATTTACAAATATCTCCTAAGTGGTTTAAAGGAGACTTGGTGGTGTCATAGGTTATACCTTGGCCTCCTATCCAGGTGGAGAGTCTCAGCCTCTCCAGAGGATGATGATGAAGCTTTGTGCTTCTGTACAGATTTACTGCCCCAGCAGGAGCGGTTCTACTCCGAACTATAGGATCGCCATGCATCAAAATCAACTCAATGGCAGTGAGTTTTGTTTTGTTTGTTTGTTTTAGTCTAAGTGGTTAATGTATACATCATTCACTTACTAGATGAACAATAAACTTCTGTCATAGAGAAAACATAGTGACACATATTATCTCATAATAGCAGAGTCAAAAGGAAATAAAAATGTACCTAAATGCGTCAGTCCCATCTAGATCTTGACCTGCATCAAATTGAGCATAAAAATGACAATCCTAGTGGTAAAGAGATAAAAATCAAAGACATAATTAATCATGAATTTTAATTTGTTTCACTGCCCAAAGATAGCTCCACTGAAGAGTAGACATGGGGTAAGCATTCTGGCAAAAACTTGAAGAAGGAAATTGGGCCAGAATAAAACACCAAATTAAACATAGAGGACTGGATGTTAGTCTGTCTCTTTTTTCAAAATTCAAATCAGACTATCCATTCCTTCATTCACCCATCCCTTAAATATATTGAACATTGTATATGTACTATAAAGATGTGGGTCCCCAGAAGAAGAGTTTCTCCCCATGGGAGTTATTTCCTTTCAATATATGGTGATTGAAAAAAACACACATGTAAGTGTAACACAATACAAGAACATGTCTATGTTCAGCAAATCCTCATAAGGTGTGTGGACACCGCAACTTGACCAATGGGCTGGAGCAGAGCAGTGACACAGCCAGGGTCACTGTAACCCAGCACTGTGTCCATGGCACTAACCATGACAAGGTTTGGCTGCTGAATTGACAAATATGCCACCAGCTGTTCTTAAAGAGAAAAATGACAGGGAGCATTATTTCAAAAGGACCATCGTCATCAAAGCTAACAATATCATAGAAAAAGTCAAGACCAAAAACATCTGGATGTGTCTCAAGGTGAATCCTCATTAAAGTATCCGAGAACAAGAAGAAAACTCCATAGTGAATGCAAAAACACATACAGACTCACAGAGTGAGTCCTTTAAATACAAACTTAAAAATCACTCCAGTCTGCCTGAAATCACAAAGAACTTACATAGGTAGATTGCGAATGATGTCACTATCATTAGTTCTTTGGGAAATTTCTTTCACTATTAAATCACAAGGGTGACACAAACTATAAAACATTTTATTTCAAAGAATTTTTTTCAAGTAGATATTCTCTTTATTTTGCTTTCAATTCAATTCAATATTTAAACAACTATTTGATTCACCAATTATGTACATAATATGGCATATTTCTTTTCCAAGGTTATACATTTTTTTTCTTTTTTTAAAAAAAAATCATATTAATCTTATGACAATCCATACATACACCTATTGTATGCAAAGAACATTTGTACCTTTGATGCCATTATCATTTTCTTTTTACGTAAGCCCTTGTTATTGGCTCCTCCTTTTTCCACTCCCTCCCCATTCCTTCCTCTCATGAACCCTTATTTTAAAGAATTTTATACGAAGCTTATGAATACACAATTTGGAAAAGACAAAGAGAACAAAGTATTAGCACAACTGAATACCTTTCATCATGCTTGCATCTGCATTTCCGTCAGAAGGACACAGAGTAGTAATCCAGTCGGAGCTGTGTAAGAAACTGTAGCACATCAACCAGAAACCTCATAAACCAAGGACATTTTTTACTTCAGTCTTGATGTGACCTTAAGTCAATGCCAGGCTGTCTTTTGGGTGGAATTTTACTATGATAACTCCAGGCTGTAAGTGGGATAGGATTTTTATCTACCATGTGGGAGAATCAAGCTTGATTTTCAGGCCAGGCATCTCAAAGCTCAACTATCACCATTTCTGCATGAATGCATGTGTGATGTTCTTACAGAGAGCAGTTTCCGCAGAGTTTCCAGACTAACACAGACAGCGAAGAAAAGTCTAGCAATTTTCTTTCAAATGATCAGCAAAGGAAAACACAATGAATCACAACAGGGCAACCTCACTGAGCATGAAATAGGGTAGACAGAAGACACCAAGAACACAAGGATAATGGCCAGCTACTCTTATCTTCTTACTTTTGCTTGTAAGAATGCTAGAGTAACATGAGCTTTCTCTGTATGCTCTTTGAAAATTCACTATCGCTTTCACAGTTTTTCAAATATGATCCGCCACATGTACAGCATCACAGATGTGTCCATTCTGTGGTTGGAAGAAGAGATGGAATATACCAGATTCTCATTCTTCTGTTTTTTTTCAGGCTGTGTGTCACATGTCACTGACTATTCCCCCTAGTACCAACCCAAGCTCTTCGATAAAAATCAGTCTGACCTATGGAAGGATGGATTATCTAATGGTGTTTATGCATTTTCAATTCATTAAATTCTGCATTGTGAACATAATCATGCTCCTTTTTAATGTATGATAAATAATAGGTCTTGATTTCAGCAAGTCAACCACTGACCCCATGATTTTGGCCAATGAGCCATGCATGAACACATATTTATTGACAAGGATTCTGCCTCCGAAGCTAGGAAACCCTTCTGCTACTCAGAGGACCTGACCTGCTGAAAAGGACTTTTGTTCTTCCAGAAAATGAATACATGTGGGGGTCCATGAAACAGTGTAAATCAGTGAGGGTCAATGCTTACTAATTGTCAGTGACCATGGCTTCAAATAATGCCTAATGACACAGAGAATTCCAAATAACATCTCATCTCCCAGTGCACAGCATAGTCATCAAATATACATTAAAGGGAGTTCGCCTTGAAGAGCACACAGATTGGCATCAAATGGTACTGAGGAGGTACTTCTCAAATCTGAAATGTTACTGAATTAGCAGGAAATGCATTACTTAGGGAAGGGGTATTCTTTGAACATTAGGGAAAAGGAGAAACACACACACACATTTCCTCTCATTCTCCTTAGCTGACAATTTTCCTGGACAATTTTCTGTTTCCTTTGCTTCACAACAGTCTTCTATGAAGTCTAGTGAATGATGAAAAAGATGGTGGGAGGGGGGGCAGAAGAGGAGAAGCAGGGAGAAAAAAAACAGCAGGTTTCCAGTATGTTGTCTTTTCTACGACTTGTGCCCCACACACTCTGATCCCAGGCTCTTTAGGAGAGATGTTAAGAGACACTCAGCCAGTGAATTAGAACACAGTTGGGTTAATGGTCCGAACGGCAGGAATCCTGAAAGACGTGGACTTCCTGGAACTAAAGCAGAGAAACTGGAGGGTTGGTTAGCTTTCCGGTTTCTTTCCTTCTTCAAGAGAGAGGAAGTGACATAGCCTAAGAAAGGGCAAATGAAGACAGAGCTGTAATGTGCCACTCGAATCTCACCCACTTGAAGGACAGCATTCTTTTGGTGACTCCCTTGGAGAAATATTGCTTTAAAATGATTTTTAAATGCTTAGGTCAATATGTATCACTCACCATCTGTTTGGGCAATATCTGATCATGCAACTGACACAGGGGCATCCCGCTGTCTAAATATCCAGACACAAGACCTTCATCTTTAAGTCAGAGACTCACTCCTGCTTCCCCACACCACCCTCTTACATTTAGCCAGGATTTCATCGAATCTGCCCCAGCCCCAAATTTTCCAAACTGATCGCTGAGGTCTAGAACTCATGCATTCTCAGCCCTCTTGCCCCACTTTGTCTCCTCCCTGGACAGACTCTCACAAACTCTCCTTCCCTATAGGCCATATAGTAGCCATTTACTTACTTTTCATCCTCAAATCTTTGAGCAATGTCTTATTCTTTAAAGCCTAGTATCGGACCTCTAGGTTAGCAGCCAACTTTTCCATTGGCTCCAAGTTCTGAACATTATCCAAACCAATGCAAACATCATGGTGATTGTGCCTGCTTCCCAATCTAAATCTGGTCCACATGGCATAACCCTCTACACAGAAAACATAGACAATAGTAGCTCAGGCTAGCTGGGCTTTTATATTTACTCCGGGCACACATGGATGCTGACTATATTGCTTAAATCATAATTTTATAGGATGATAATTATTAATTAGTGCTGCTTTCAACCACTTTATAGACAAAAGACACCTTGTGTGCATTCAGGATTAGAATTCATTCATACTCTTTCTCCTTCCTTCCAGCAGTCTACATTTCCCTGTCTCTTCCCATTATCACTAAATAATTTCTTGTGTATCCTATACAAATGTTAACTAATAAATGATGATTATAGCACATGAGTATAGTATATAAGGAAATCAAAAAGAAAGGAGATAGGGAAATTAGTCCTATTAGTTACACAATTTGAAATTCATGCAACAGAAAAAAATCAGCTCACTTTATAAAAGAAAGATGGAAGGGAAAGTAAAAAAATCTTCTAGTGGGACATTAGGGTTGAGATGCACCTCTCAAAAATTAAAATTCCTTGAAATTTTCAGTCATAGCTTTATATATATTTCTCTAGGATTCTAAAAAGAGAGGCATGACACATAAAGATGGCAGTGGGCAAAACAAATTGAAATTTGGGGTGTTGAAAATAGGTCACAGAGGTTTAAGTATAGCTGAATGCATTCATGACTCTATAAGGGAGCATTAAAAGCAAAGCAATCAAACAAACAACAACAACAAAAATCCAAACACATAAATTGATGTGGGCAGAGAGGAGATTTTGTAGTAAACATTTTTCCTGCTGGGCAAGGATGAAGCAACTCATTCTGAATCAGTGGCATTGACTGGGAAGGGTATATCTGGTCACATTGATTTTTTTTTTTTTGTAAAAACAGTTTCACTCAAGTCTTGTTTTTTTGTGATGACTGACTTAAGAGAACAGAGTGTAGCTGTGAGCTTTTGTTTCCTTCTTGGGAAAAATGGTGCAGAAACTGTTGTGTTGTTGAACACAGCTTATAAGAACAGCACTAGGGGAAAAACTCAAGTGTACAACTAGTTTTCTCATTTCAAAAAAGGTGATATGTCAATTTATGCAAAACCTTGTTCTGAATATCCATCAGCTTCCCAAATGGAAGAAATTGTCAACTTGTAGTGCAATTGGAGTTCATTCCACCAGGTTAGATTGTTAATCACGCTTTCTACTTAGAGGTTCTGAAAAGATTACATAACAGCATGTGACCAAAAAGGCCTGATTTGTAGCAGATGGGGGACTGGTTTTGTCACCACAACAATATACCGGCTCACACAGCCATTTCAGTGCAACAGTTTCTTGTGGGGGTTGTGGGGAGGGCGCAGAACACAGCATGGCTCTCCTGCCCAAAACACCTTACTTACCTGACATAATTTTGTGCAACTTCTTTTTGTTTCTGTTAATGAAGAGGAACATTAAAGTACAGTGATTTGATGACATAGAAGAGTTGAAGAAAAAAATCAGGAAGGTGCTGTCAGCCATCCAAAAAGATAAGTTTAAAAAATGTTTCCAAAAATAGAGTTGCAGATTTGACAAATGTATTAAGTGTAATGAGAGTAATTTGAAGGTGATAACATGGCTGCATGAGTGTAAAGAGAGATCTATGGACTAGAACTGGACTTATGGTCTATATCAGACTCATGGACTTGATCTGGACTAGGTGTGGAGATTTTCTCAACATACCATTGTTCTTTGATATAAAACTCTGTCTTACACACATATAATTGTCTCTGGATCTGTTCCTCTTGTTAACCCAGCCCAATAGAGGTTTTAAAAATCTAAACTAAGTTAGAGGAAACTTTATTCTTTTCTTGGAAAATATTACACTTGGAAAATATTATAGACATAATTCACTACTCTAGGATGTAGAACAGCTTGCAAAATTAGATACACCAAGATATTCTTGCTGCATTTATCTGCAAAATAAAATCTTTAAAAGGCAAATGCAGAGTGAGGCGCTTCCTAGAACCTCTGTTCTATAGATAGCTGTAGACCGAGTGAGTAAATCAGTGAATCCTAGAAATATCCATGTCACACTTTCAAGGGGACTTCCCTGGGGCTCTGAAATGACTTGTCCAGTAGCCTTCATGAGAGATCGCTTTGTGCAGCATCATTGAAAGGTCATAACGTGCTCTGTTACTTTTCTGAAAGCTGTAAAACTTACAAGATCCCCCTCAAGCTACAAATAGTTAGGGTTTTTTCACTGCATTATTGGTAGATTTGGAGAAATGTGACATCTTATTCTATCATGACCTATAATGTGTAAATGCAGACAACAATCAACAGAGTAATGTGGTCAGTTGTGCCATCTAAATCGATTTCTTGATTTCAATTGGTATGTGATTTATGTCATTCTGACAAACTATCCCAAACCCAAATACAACTAGCTCTTGTACCAATTTTCAAAGGGCACCAAAATTTGTCCATGTATTGTCTTCACCAGTAAGTATATGACATGTTATATTTATACTAATCAGAGTCAATAATTTTTTCTACTAAAGCACCGAATTTTGAAGTAATTTTGTATAGGGAATTTTAATTTACTACAGAAGTTTATGAGTGTTATTGATTTTCCAATTGTCATTCTCAGCATAATGCATTTCAATATTCGTTATTTCCTTTAGCATTACTTGCTCAATACTCCAGTAAAAAGGGGCCAGAACAAGACCTAGTATGCTTATTTTGTGGTGATTTCTGAACTGCTGTTGACACACTATGTTATTTCCAAAAATATTTCCATCACAATCTGAATATATGATTAAAAAGAAAATCTATAGCTTGGTGTTTGTCACAGTTGCACTTGTGACTTTATTTGTCCAACAAATATTAGCTGATTTATTACTTTGAGAACAGATGTTCATGCACTCATGTATTAATAAATTCAGTCACCCATTCATTCCACAACATGGGGAGAAAACCAGTTATAGACTGGCCATATTATAAAGGAAAATGCTAAAGATATTAATACGAATAAGCAAGGCTCTTCACTCTCTGGGAATGCAAAGTCCAGTAAGCCTAACAGACCAGGAAAAAAAGTCCTCATCATAAATTTTAAAAAGGGCTATAAGTTACAGAGTCATACAAAGTAACTACAATCCTATAGTAAAGTGAAAAGCGTTCTCTCTGGTTCATGACAGTGCAAAGGAAGTCTCAGAAGGTTGGTTGGTTTATATGAGGGACCTTGAAGATAGAGCAGAGATTCCCTAGATAAGGAAAGCAGGTGAGATAGTCAAAGAGAGTAAAGTTTGGGAAGTCAGAACATTCACTTACAGGGCAGTGGCCTGACAAAGAATCCAAAAACACAGGTAGAAGATTATGTTTGGTTTGTTCATAATTGGTCTTTCCTTACCATCCCCTCAGTGGGAAATTATATAACATACCTAAATGAGATAAGTGCACTATTTGTGTAGATACAAAATACACATGTATATGTAGTGCCTACTGTTTATGAAACAATACGGAAGTCCCTTGGGAGAAAACCGAGTTCCCGAAATCCCTTCTCACTGATGTGCTGGCGGGAATTTAACATCCTGCTGCATGGCTGTAGGTGTGTGTGCATGGTTTGATTAATGTATTGTAAGTTCTTGAAGAGAATGAATAAAAGTCTCTATCTCTAGCTTCTGATTCTTTTTATTTTAGGCTTTCTTTTTCACGGTAATGTGTTTTCATAGTTTTACAACTGAATGATAAAATTCCCACATACAGAATAAAAATAAAAAAGTACATCAAAACTCATCTAGAATTAACTGGCCATCAGCTAACTGGAGGTAATACTGTAGGGAAGGCTTGATTTGAATAAAAGCATTATACAAACTCAAAGTTCAGAGCTCAAGGCAGGACTCCTCACCCCACTGTTTTAGGTCATGTTATTATGTCAACAATTTGTGAGGGTAAAAGGGCCCGTGAAGAAGGCACACAAGTACTGTGCCAGTGGGCAACATCAGCAACAGGCGCAGTGTGATTAACAAAGACATTCACTCATATCTAAGGTAGCTTTCTAACATTAAGTTGCCCTCACATGAAAGCAAAGGGAGAAGTGGGTACAAAGTGGGGCAGGGGGTGGGGTGGGCAGAAGCCACAGCGGAAATATATCTGCCTTTCATCATGAAGGACTCTAAGATATAAAATCACCCAGGGACATAGTAATGGTGGCTGCCCACTCTCCCCACTCCCCAATACAGGTTGGGTTGACTTCCATTGGCTTTGCATCAAGCATATTCCGTGTGTTCAGCACATTCATTGGGAAAAGGCATCATTCACCAAGTGCAGTAGCCTCCTTCTTCTAAAGGAACACTTTGCACTATACACCGTGATTTTTATATGCATCTGTTCTTTTTGGCAACCATTTCTTGAGCACCCACTATACGCTGAATATTTTTCGAAGAACCGGCTAAAGAAAAACTAACGGAGCATGGCCTTGTCTTGGAGGAAGGTACAAGATAATGAAATTGTCTGGTCTTTTGTTCTGCCTGCCTTCTGCATCCCAGGCATTCATTGAATATGTTTCTAGTTACTGTGCATTAAACTGAGATGACCCTTCAGTTATGAAACAACTGCTTGGTTCATCTTATTGATTTTAAATGAAAACTCACCAGTGTTTGCCATTCATTACTATATAATGCCCTCTTTTATTTCATTGAAACGTTTCTGTAATGCAATAGAAAAGGCAACTGCTATGTTGATTAAATATTAATCCCAGTGGGAATGGGAAGAGCTGAAGGAATTCATTTTGAACCGCAGAGTGCTTGCTGAACCACGGATCGTGCTGCTCAGGCCCCCTTCAGACTGAGCTCCAGGAATCAAAAACCTGGGATTAATTAACCTCCGGATTCCCCTCCAAAGAGGGGCCACCGAA
>PVJH01038166.1:0-17365 GCA_004026705.1 Nesogale talazaci | reverse complement strand
GACTCTGTGCTATATAATGATGGATCATTTATCCAGCCAAGTAACTTTTACCCTTCCAGCCAAATAACTCTTGAGCGGTCTTTCAAATATGTAACGTTTGGCATTTTCCTTCCAGATGTGAGATGGAAAAACAAGTTCTGGGGCAAATCCATGGAGATCGTTCCGATTGGCATGACGCATGTGAAGCTGCCAGCGTAAGTTCTTGCTCCGTGGTTGGGACCCGCCTCAGGCCTGGTAGCCCCTCTTTTGCTTTTGGGAGGTGATGTAAGCCCCTTTCCCCCCGTGACACAGGACGGATTCTTTTTGTGTGTTAGAGTGTAGGTTCGAATGCACTTCATTTAGACAGGTGTCTAATTAGACAGGTGCCTCAGGTGTTCGTTGTTTAAAATCCCCTGCGTTAGCATTTTCGACTTCCATCTCCACTTGCGGGCAAAGTGAAGGATGACCATTGACCTGCTGTTCAGATTCCTTTAAAAAAGCTGCGACAGTGCTCTCACAGGGCCCTTGCTCTCCCTTTACAAAACACTGTGTGGACTTTGGAGTGACTACTACCTCTCCTCACACTCCTAAACCCTTGGGCATATTACATAAGCTTACCAGTGGTGCTGCTGTGTAAAATGGGGGTAATAGGTTGTTGTAAAGACGTATGATGAAGCCACATGTGGGAGGAAAGGAGTCTGAATGCATTTGGCCCCTAACACGTGCTGTGTAAGTTCCTCACGACGGTCACTTAACTCCAAGCAAGACTGTCCTTAAACTCCGAGTCATAGTGGTGATTTAGGGGTTGGGCTGGGATCTGCAAGGTTGGCATTTTGAAAGTCCCAGCCACTCTGCAGGAGAAAGACGGGGCTTTCTACTCCCGTGAAAAGTAGAAAATCCCATGGGTTTCTAAAGCTGTAAGCTCAAAAACCGTATGACTTAGCACCCCATGGATAAAAACAGGGACATTTTGGCACTTCAAGTCAGAATTTCTTTGCGCTTTTCAAAGTAACCTGCCTTTGGTATTTATTAGTTATTTGTATTTCCCTTGTAATGATCAAAGAATATAGTTTCAGTAATTCTTAAGATCAAATGTCCTGGGAGTTCATCGATAATTTTTCTTTTTTAACATGCAGTAGAAGTCAATCATTCCCTCACCCCCACCCCACCCACCTTTTCCTTCAGTATCTGGAATCATAGAAATTATTTCCAGTCCCTCTTAGCTCAACCTATATACTACTGGAACCACTCCTGCCCGCCTTCACCGAAGAGGCCCAGAGTGGGGGTGCTGTCCAAAGTCAAGGGGAAGGAAGGGCCGTTTTCACCAGGATGTATAAAGTGTATAGACGCGCAACAAACAAATTCACTGCCATCGAGTCGATGCTGACTCTGAGTAGCCGATAGGACGGGGTCGAACTGCCCGTGCGAGTTTCCCAGCCAGTAACTCGGGCCCTGTGTGCTTCTCCAGGGCGCCGGAGCAGGGGGCAGCCACTCGGGATCGCTGTCCTCAAGGAAGGGGTGAGGGATTGATTCCCTGGCTTGGCGGGCTCCTGGGGGAACTCTTACTCTCCCCTCTCCCCTTGCCAGCTTCGGAGATCATTTCGCGTGGAACAAAGTGACCTCGTGCATCCATAACATCCTCAGCGGGCAGAGGTGGATCGAGCACTACGGAGAGATCGTCATCAAGAACCTGAACGACGATTCCTGCCACTGCAAAGTGAATTTCATCAAGGTAATGGGGGTGGGGGTGGGGGTGGGGGCACGGGCAGCAAGCAGGCCCCGCGACTCCGCGGTCCTGGTTCCTCCTCCCCCCTGGACCACAACTGCGGCCCCTGCACCCCTTTCCAACTCCCACCCTTACCCGCGCATAAGGTCTGTCCTCAACGCGGTACCAGCAGGGGAGCCCTTTTAAAAAATATTAGTCATGAATATATATAGAGAGATATAGATAGATGATTGATAGATAGATAGATAAATAAATAGATAGATAGATAGAGATATATCATGTGTAAAATCCTTCAACAATTTCCGTCTTACCCAGAGTGAAATCGAGTGCCCTAACCAAGGACCCGGTCCTGCCACCTTCTGCCGTCTCTTCTCTCTCTTCCCCACAGCCTTGGAATGGGGAAGCTGACACACACACCCCCCCCCCCCCCACCCCACCTACCTCACCCCCCAAATGTGACCTGAAAATGCCGCTCAGCTGCACTGGTATTCAGCTTGGATTCTTCTTTAGCTGCAAATAGAGCTAGAGTTTTTTTTTAATTATTATTTATGGCCAAGTGCCCCCGCTCTTACTTTGATAGAGATTTTTAGGACAGCTAGGTCATTGGGGAGTTTTGAAAATTTCCTAAACTCTCGGGGAGTGAGGCCTCCCTCTGCTGGCTAAACTCAGGTACTGTATAAAACCAGACCGTCAAGGTAGCGTTTGCAAGTGAACCCCCCATGTGTCCATTGAGTGTTGTTTTCTTCTTTGGCTTCCACGAGGCAGGGAGAAGGCTCAAGTCTGCTCTTCCCCCTTTGCGAAGACAGGTGATGTAAGGTTCCTGTAATGTAGCGGGAAAGCCCCGGTTGGGGGGACAGTAATAAGAGAAACCGAAAATTCAACAACCACCTTGATGGGTTCCTGTCTAATTTTATCCATTATAAAGATCGTATGAGTGCAAGTTCCCTTCAGGGGTAGCCAGAGCCATAGCGACCCAGTCAGGAACATCCCCCCTGAGGGACTGTCACGACTCACCCCACTGCACTGCTTGGCCCAATGTGGTGGAGCCCCCCGACCTCTTTTCAGGGTCGAAGCTGAAGGAGAAAACCAAAATCAGGATAAGCGTCGATCGGTCGGTGACACGCTGTCAGCAGGGGGTCAACGGACTCATTTCCGTGCAACTTATAGAGGCTGATGCACAAGTGCAGCCCTAAGTGCAGGGCCTCAGAGCAGACGCAGAGTGGAAGCCGCCAGAGGACCCGCTCCCCGCGCCTTTCTCCTTCTTTCCTGCCCAGCCGACATCAGCTGACCCCCGCGTGCTGACCACCACTCTCCTTTGAATTCCAGGCGAAATACTGGAGCACCAACTCCCACGAGATTGAAGGCACGGTGTTTGACCGGAGTGGGAAAGCCGTGCACCGGCTCTTTGGGAAGTGGCACGAGAGCATCTACTGCGGCGGCGCCAACTCCTCCGCTTGCGTCTGGAGAGCCAGTGAGTGTCCCGCGCACGCGCCGGCCAGAGGGTGGGGGCGGTGAGAGCAGGCGCCCGCTGGACAGGCTTCGTGGTCCGTTCAGATTCTCCAGCCTCCCCCCACCGGGACCACACTAGAGGCTTTGGGGCTCAGATTGGTTCCATGCAACCTACATTCCGGGTCGTTGTCCCAGGCAACACAGCCTGTGATGTCTATTTTCCTCCTGGGCCTGCCCTGGACTGGGAGTGGGAATGCCAGTGGAGTACAAAAAGTCATTTCCCCTGGGACCAAGAGCCTGGTGTCATGGAAAAGGCAGGGGGACTTGGGGGTTTTAGAAGAGCTAGGGATATCGCAGGTTCTCCCAATACCCCGGGCCACTGGGGTCTCACTGTGGATCCCCAGGGAAAGGGCTGAGGGAGAACAAAGCTCTGTCACTATGTCCTCACCATCCAAGACCTTAGTCCTTATGATCTGATCATTATGCCGCTTGCTAGTCGTTGGCCTAGTCTTAAACCATGGCTCTGCAGTACAGCCATCGGGGTGCGTTCAGCTGATAGAAACGAAGCCGAGGGAAAGCGTTCTCATCATGGCTCGCACCATGAGCCATCATGGATGACACGGATGCCCAGAGCAGCTTAGACAGCAACGTCTCGCCGGCGAGGGCGTGGGTCATGGAGGACGCACTCTGCCATCCCCAATGTGTTGATGTTTCCCTCATGGTGGGGAAGTTGATAGGATTCGTACCATGTCCCACCTGGCATCCCACCACACAGGGAAGAGGGAAGACCAAAGAGCTGTTCTCCTGCCTCTCTTTTCAGGAGTGAACTATTTCCCAGAAGCCCCCAGCAAATGTGTCTGTACACCTCATTCACCCCATCCCTGAAGCAGTCACGGGTTCAGGGGTCGGCACGGGGAGACTCAATTGGCCTGAACTCATCTTCGGGGGAGAGGGGGTGGAGACACAAGGTCACCTGGGTAGAAACCGCGCTGCCTTAGTATGTTGGAGAGGACATGACCCTAGCGACGCTGCCTTCGCCGAGCAGTGTTCCTCAAAGGGAACCGGCCGCATCTTCTTGTTATCCTCACAGAAGTTGCCATGAAACTAAAAAGGAATTAGCAACCGGAGCCTTCCACCTAGACTCAGCTGTTCAGAAATTTCACCAACAAAACACGCTATTGTAGAGTGGGTTGTGGATTAACCCCTGTAAATTGCTTTATGATGCCTATGAAAATAGACTTTGAATAAGGAGGTCTGAAGAGGAATCTATGCATTTGAATGATGATGCAGATGAAGAATGTTCTAAGTTTTTTGTTTTTTTTTTTTAAAAAGAATGTTCTAAGTTTCATAGACCACCAAAAGAACAAACAATTCTCTCTTGGAGGAAGAAAGGCAGCCAGAACGATCCTGAGACATAAGGGTGGTGAGATTCCCTGTGTACTTTGGACGGGTTGTCAGGAGAGGCCGGTCCCTGGAGAAGGGTCTCACTCTTGGTCAAGTAGAAGGGCAGCACACGCGAAGAGAAAGACCCTTGACGAGCGGGAGTGATGCCAAGGCTGCAGCCATGGACTCTAGCCAGCATCGGGACACTGGGGGACAGGGTGCCGGGCCGGGCAGGCCCTCCTTCAGCTGCACGTAGGGTTATTGCACCTTGGAACTGACTCAGGGCACCGAACCCAACAGCGACTGCATGCTTGTGGGAGTCGCCCAGTTTGGAGCAGACTTGATTGCCTTGTGCATGAGAGCTTGCGCAAGTAAGGTAGAACCTACATCTAGCTGATTCTGAGTTATAAAAAAGAGCAGAGTCGTCACAGGCGGGGAACAGGTATACGTAGGGAGACAGACCTACTTGAGGATCTTCTAAAAGCTAAGTAGTCAACCAATGCCCAGGACCACTGACAGAAAAACCTAGCCCTGATGTGGACTCCTCACTTCCAGAACTGTGAGAAAATCGATTTCTGGTTTTGAAAGTCACCCGCTTGGGGTAGATAGCTTATGCTAGGGCAGCAGTAACTATCCAAGCCATGTCCTCTCCTTTGTTTTAGACTGTAGCTTTCAGATGACAACTTCCATCTTCCCTGTCATGCTGAGATGAAGCGTTTAAGTGGATAGTATTCTATTCCATTGTCGTTCTGCCTGTGCATTGGCTGTGAACAGTTATTTCTGGTCCATCTTCTACAAGTCCTTTTTTCTTCGTGTGTACTGGTTTCCTACTGCCTCAAGTTACCACACGCTTGGTGACTTAAAACAATGCTCATCTTTCCGTTCTGGAGGGCAGAAGTCCTAAACGTGGGATGTTTACAAGGTTGAGATGCCTCCTGGAGGCTCGAGGGAAGAACCCATTCTCTTTCTTTTTCTAGCTTCTAGCTTTTTCCAGCATCCTTTGACTTGTGACCTCTCCCTCCATCTTCAGAATCTGTAGAAGGTCATCTTCCACTCTGTCTTTCTGCCCCTGGCCCTCCCACCTTGTGCTACTAAAATCCCTGTGATTCCATTGCTCTTACTTGGGTAACCCAGGAAAGCCGCCCCATCAAGACCCTTAACCAAAAGACCCATTTTCCAGAGGATTATTTGCTCTATAAATTTCACGTCTTCTCGTTACTGGAAAGAGCCTTGATGGGCTGCAAAGCGTGAGCTCCGTGGTGCGAACCCACCTGCTTTCTCTTCAAATGCAAATAAAAACGGTTCACCTCGGAATCTCTACACAAGGTGTCCGTGAGTTGGACTAGGTTCCGCAGCAGTGAGTTTGGGTGGATTTCGATGTGCTTGCCGGGGGGAGGGCAGGGGCAGAATTGTAAGGACACACTAGGAAGCTTTTCTAGTCCCTTCACACTTGAGATAAAAGAAAATTCAAGGCCAGTTACCAGAAGAATTTCCAAACTTTTATTTTTTTAATGTCAGAGAAAGCGTTTGTATCAGGAGCAGTTTTGTTTTGATTGGATTTTAATGTCATTCTGTCTGTTTCTTAGTGACTATACCCCAAAACATACATTCATTTATACTTCTTGCAGTTCAGTGACATCGATGACACTCTTCAAGCTGTTCAACTAGTCTCCCTGCCCTTTCTGAGTTACTCCCCCAGGACTAACACAAACTCATTGCCTCCTGAGTTTCTTTCTTTTAAATCATTTTATTGGGGACTCAGACAACTCTTATTACAATCCATACATACGTACATCCATTGTGTCAGGCACATTTGTACATTGGTTGCCATCATCATCCTCAAAACATTTGCTTTCTACTTGAACCCTAGGTATCAGCTCCTCGTTATTCCTCCTCCCTCTCCGCCCTGCCTTCCTCACAAACCCTTAATAATTTATAAATTATTATTATTTTGTCATATTTTACACTGACATCTCCCTTCGCCCACTTTTCTGTTGTCCATCCCCCAGGGAGAGGGATATATGTAGATCCTTGTAATCAGTTCCTCCTTTCTATCCCACCTTCCCGCCACCCTCCTGGGACCACCACTCTCACCACTGGTCCTGAGGGGTTCATCTGTCCTCGATCCCCTATATTTCCAGTTTCTTTCTGTACCAGTGTACATCCTCTGATCTAACCAGATTTGTAAGGTAGAAATGGGGTCATGATAGTGGAGATGAGGAAGCATTAAAGAACTAGAGGAAAGTTGCATATTTCAGGGTGCTATACTGCACCCTGACTGGCTCACCTCCTCCCTGCAACCCCCCTGGAAGGGGATGTCCAGTTGCCCACAGATGGGCTTTCGGTCTTCATTTCACACTCCCCTCATTCACAATAAGATTTTTTTGTTCCTTGTTGCCTGATACCTGATCCCATTGGCACCTCATGATCACACAGACTGGTGTACTCCTTCCATGTGGGCTTTTTGCCTCTTATCTGATCTTGGGAGCATTATTTACTATACAACTCTCCTGAGTTCCTTGTTAGTTAGCTAGGTAGTTTGTTTTAAGCATTTTATTGTTATTCCGAGGAAATTGACAGAGCCCATTGGTTTTCCATAGAGCAGTTCATTTACAACTCGTTTCATGACATTGATGATGATTTCTGTGTACAACATTCTTCCTAGTTCTTCCCCACGTTAACGTTTCTACTTGTCTTTTCATTTTGGCTTCCTGCCTCTGAGCTGTCTGCCTGCGCAGATGTTGCCCTTAGGATGGTGTGTGGTTGGCTGTGCCACCAAGATGGAGTGTGTGAATAGTGAGAGCGGTTGAGGATTTCACGCTCTAGACTGGCTGTACCGAGTGTGTAATTGTATTATGTTTCCTAGGATTCAAGATAGGCAACCCTTATTTTAATATATAACATATGGAAAGGGAGTGGGATAAGAAAAAGAGAACAGGGATGGAATTCACATGCGTTGACTCCCCTGTTATGGTTCCAGCCCAGATTTAGCTTCTAAAAAGAGTTTGGGGAGGTTTTCATAGCTCTCAAATTAGAGTGGATTCCCTGAAGAGAGAAATTTTTGTGGGTCGAGAAAAACAGGGCCAGAATGATGAAATGTTTATTTTAATAAGCTGTTCTTTATAGCATCAACAAGATAGAAAGACATTCCTAGCATTATATAAATATGATTTATATCCTAGATAAAGGAGGCCTTATCCCTGAAGAGAGAAAATATGTATAGAGAAGAAAAATTATTTTAAAGAAACACTCAGCACTTACTTGCATAGCCCGAATATTTTAAGAGAATTGTAACTGTTTATAGAAGATATATATATATATATATAATAAGAATTGCATTTTCTCCACTAGATGAGCATATAGCAACTTACTCTGAGTTAGTGCACCCAGTGACATCACCAGGAAGATTCTCTCTGGTCACAGTGAATTCTTCATCAAAGCTCCTTGACTCGAACTGCATGTTTTGTGATGGCTGATTTAAAAGAACAGTGTGCACTGTGAAATTTTGTTTCCTTCTTGGAAAAAGGCCACAATACTATTGTGTCATTAAACATAGCTAACAAGAACAACGCTATGGGAAAAACTCAAGTGTACAAGTGATTGTCTTGTTTCAAAAAAGGTGAAATGTTGATTGATGACAAACCTTGTTCTAGACATCCATCAACTTCCCAAACATGAAAACATGCATTTGGAGTTCCTTCCACCAGGTCAAACTGTTAATCGGGCTCTCTGTTTAGAGGTTCTGAAAAGATAGCCTAACAGTGTGTGACAAAAAAGGCCTGATTTGTGGCAGACTGGGGACTGGTTTTGCTACCGTGACAATGCGCCTGCTCACACAGCCATCTCGGTGAATCAGTTTGGGGCAAAACCCAGCATGCCTCTCTTGCCCCACACATCTGACTCACCATGTGGCTTCTTTCTGGTTCTGCAAGTGAAGGTAGACATGAGACAACAGCAATTTGGTGATATAGAAGAGATGAAGAAAAAATGAGGGAGGTGCTGTCAGCCATCCAAACAGCTGATATTGAAAAGCATTCACCAGAATGGAATCGCAGATTTGACAAATGTATTAAGTGTAATGGAGCATACTTTGAAGATGATCAGGTTTGGGGGCGGAAAAAAAATCCTGATTTAAAAAAAAAAAAACTGAAACAGAATGATAGCATGTTTATTTTAATAAGTTGTTTTTTATAGCATAAACAAGGTGGAATGACATTTCCTACCATTATATAAATATGATTTATATCCTAGACAAGGGAGGCCTTATCCCTGTAGATAGAAAATATATACTTTATATAGATAGACAGGGATTAAGAAATTAAAATGCAACAAAAGGAGATGCTCGTAATGGATGAATGGTTTGCTTTTCTTTTAGATCCCATGCCCAAAGGCTATGAGCAATATTACGGTTTCACACAGTTTGCACTAGAATTAAACGAAGTGGATCCATCGTCAAAATCTTTCTTGCCGCCTACTGACACTCGATTTAGACCGGATCAAAGGTAAGGATTTCATGATCATTTAAAGTCTTTCTTCCCCAAAACTGTAAAACGATTTCAAAAAGGAAGAAGAAGAACCTGTTGTTAACAACCCCACCACCCCCCACCCCCCAAGCGCTCGAAGGAGCTTGAGGGGCAGTGATGGAGGGGGTCAAGCAAAGATGATGAGGAAGGAGGGCATTTTAGGGGAGGCCTTAGTGCTGTGTGCCCTTTATTCAACATAGAGGCCCATTTCTATTGAAATACTGGAAAACGTGTTTCGTTTTACAGCCGATGATAATGAAGACCTTGCCTCCTAATTTGCAGCCCTGACTTTGAGTCATTTCAGTGGACCAAGAGCTCACTTTGCCCCTAGGTTTGCTGTCCCAAACAGCTGTGTGACATCTGAGGAGTCTTGTTCATCTTCTTCCACCTGCTCTCCACGCTGTGAAAGCAAACATGTGTACTCCTTCACCAAAAAAAAAAAAAAAAACAATTGATAAAACTGGCCTTATTATTTTGTTTTCACATCATCATGTAGGACATGATAGATGAAAATAGACGAGAGTCAAAAGACAAAGAGGAGTCTGAGAAAATATCCGAGGGAACTTCAAAAAGTGTGTGGGAAAATGGAACTAAAAGATGATGGAATTTCCCCATGCACTCTCTGAAAGCCTGTTGTGTTTGCCTTTCCTATCATGAATTGGTTCTAGAAATCAAAGGAGAATGAGACCCACCCATAGGGGGAAAAGACAGAACAATGACACTGCACAAAGTTGGAAACGCAGATGGCCTTTAAGAAGATTAGAAAGACAGAATTTAAAACCACACGGATACAGCACTTTTTAACTCACCCTGGCAACATTTTGACACACTGTGGCCAGGCGGAAGGAAGGAAGGGGAAATAAGCATGCTCATAGCATTGCTAGTGGACTGTGAATCGCTGTAACCCTCAGGAAGGGCAGCTTGGTAATACTCAGAATACACATTATCAGGCCCTTTCACCCGGCCATCCCGCTAAGAGGGATTCCCCTCTTACATGCTAGCCACGTACCTGACGTGGCCATACAGGGCAGCAGTCACTGCAGCATTAGGAAATTGGGAACAACCCAAGTGTATATCAATTAGGAATCCTGTAATTAAGATACATCCGCACAGTAGGAGAAAAAGCAGCTGGTTGGGCATATCGGCTTGCCGATGTACTCATATGAAAATCCACGCTGCACTGGTAACTAAGAAAAAGCTGTAAAGGCCATGCAAAATAATGGATATAAATGACACACACTGCTCCTTATCATATTTTTAATATACTATTTATGTTTTTAAAGAGATGTGGGAGTCTACATCGATGTTGACATATGCATGCATCAAGACCCTACTCGGAGGCAAGAAACACATTGCACTGGTTACTGGCAGGAGTTGAGGTTGAGGTGGAGATGCAGCAACAGGTGGAATTGAAGACGGGTGTGAGAGGGAAACTTTACCTCCATTCCTTTTCAGAGATCACCATGTTTGGGACCATGCGACTCTATCATCATTTTTTTTCCCACCACATCACTGCCCTGGTGGGAGGAGGAAGCCCAGCCTTGCTCCTGGAGAGCTGCTGCTGGATTTGAACTGTCAACCCTGTGGGCTGCAGCCCTGCACATAGCCACTGTACCACCAGGGCTCAGCTTCTACCACCATTTTAAAAAGCATATAATTCCTAACTACCTCAAAATACCATTTTAAGGAGAAAGGGGTCTTACATGTGAGAATACCTTTGGAGACTCTTGTGTTCCATATGCATAAGTTGGGGACTCAATTTTCGTCTGTCTGCCTGGAATTGAGACGTACATTCTTCCTCACCGCTTCAGGTTTCTAGAAGAAGGGAACATAGAGGAAGCTGAAGCGCAAAAGCAAAGGATCGAACAGTTACAGAGAGAACGGCGGCGGGTGCTGGAAGAGAAGAGCTTGGAGCACCAGCCTCGGTTTTTCAGGTAGGACTTTGGAGGTTTCCAGGGTGATGAGTTTGAAAGGACTGTTCTGCTCCGGGTGAAAGCGACCTCAACATGGACCCTCATGGGCTCTGGGAGCTCAAAGGACTAAGGGTTCTGGCCTTTGTTCTTTCCCTTCCCAGCATTCCTTTCAGGCAGCCCCAGTGCCTTTGTTCTCTGGCTCTTTCCCAGAGGACCCCTTGTGGCCCAGGGACTGCAACCACAAAGACAACAAAGCCAGACCACCAGCACCGACGGCTTCCAACTCACAGAAAGCCCTTAGTCTCGGCGGCCCATGACGGCGGCAGTTCTACTCTGTCCTACGGGATTGATAGGGCTCGGAATCGGCTGAATGGCAGTGAGTTTGGTTGTGAGATTTGCTGGGTCCCATCTGCCCCACAGATCTCATCCAACGTGAGGCCTGAGCTGGACTCAGTAAATGTTTGGAGAAGCAGCAAGAGCGCCTGCCTGAGCCTGGCCCCTAATTCTGAGACAGCTAATCGGGCTTGTGTTCATGACCCAGGGAGACTTCCTGTAGCAAATAGACACTGGCACTCTCCAGCCCACACCAAACGCATTGCCATTGAGTGAACACCGCCTCCTGTCGACCCTATAAGACAGTGTAGAACTTTCCGAGACTGAAACTTAGGGGAGTAGAAAGCCCCGTCTTTCTCCCCGGGAGCAGTTGGTGCTTTTGAACTGCTGCCCTTGCAGGCAGCTGCCCAACACAGAACCACTACGCCACCAGGGCTCCGCATCACCCCACTGGTGACCAAAATGGAAATGCCACATCGTCTAATTCTTGCATTGCAAAAATATCCTTACATGTCAGCGGGGATTCGGAACATTTGCCCATATTCTAAAAACAACGTGCAAAGAAGATCTTCTTTTAAAGCAAACTTTAACATGTAGAAGATGATACGAGAGGAAGGACGGGGTGGAGATGATTTGTTGAAAGAGCCAGTGGAATGTTCTGGATTAGGGCCTGGCTATCCTGTTTGTGAGGCCGGGGCTTTATTCAATTTTAGGTTCTTTTGTGTCTTCAGTTTTCAAAAGCCAACATGCAATTTGACACATGAAGAAAAACAGCAAGTCCCTTACCTATCCCTTCCGTTCCCATCTTGCTTTTAGGAAAAATATTATTGCTATTATTAGTATTAGTATTGCTATAAGATTTTGTTGTCTTTCGATTTGATAAATGGGATAAATATCATATAAATAATCTATCATCATCAATACCAAGATTTATCTCAAGCACTAACCATGTTTTATTCTACAAGTTTAATACTCTTTTCCATACCGTAGCTATGGACTTTAACGAATCTGCTCTAACAATTCTCATAAAGTCAGGATATGAGCACATTGAAGATCAGTTGGCCAGAGACTCATCTGAAAATACTCGTAGCCTTGTTTAAACATTTGTAAAAGAAAACAACGAAAAAGAACATCACTGCTCTTGAGTTGATTCAACCCTGTAGAATAGAGTCTTGAACTGCTCCTGTGGTTTCCAAAGCCGTCAATCTTAAGGAAGCAGACTGTTGCCCCATCTTTCTCCTCCCTGCCCCCACTTCCCGCCTGGCTGGTGGCCTCAAGCTGTGGACTGAACCCCAGGGACCAATCTCACTGCCATCAAGCCAATGTCCACTCACGATAACCCAGTAGCGACAGAGTAGAAGTGCTCCAGTGAGTCTCCAAGATGAAAACTGTTTATGGGACTAGAATGCCCATCTTCCTCCCTTGGGCTGGCTGGTGGTTTTGAACGGCCAACCTTTCAGATTGCAGCTCAACTCCGTACCACTGTGCCACCAGAGCTCCCCAGAGTCGCTCGTTTCTTTTCTGAGAGGATCAACAGACTGGTCCATTCATGGGCACACACACAGACCCAGAGCCAACGGGTTATTTTCTTTCTTTCACAAATCAACTAGTTTCTTTCTTTTTTTCTGAAAGGAACATCTACATTTATAAAGCTGTCCATGACACTATCTTTTAGGGTCATTATAGGCGGTGAGGGATTGAACTGTCTCGAGGATTAGTTAAGGAGATACGATAGGCAACTCAGTCTCATGGAGAAGCGTTGAAAATGACCTTACCGCCTCTTGGGAGCACTGTGGGAAATGAATTCCCATGGGCATGCACAATGTAAAATGTATGTAGGCCCTGCCTTTAGCCATTATGAAATCTGCGGCTGAGGTGGCAATGACTCTTCTTCCTTTGAATTGTAACATCATGACAGTATTTACTTTAGCAGGACAGCTTAAAATGGAGAGCTATTTCACAGTCATAGCCCTGCAGGAGAGTTGGATGTGGGTGTGACCATTAACCCTACAGAGTCTTGCCCCTTACCATGAATACGGACTGTGAAACTGTGAGCACATCACAGAGACTTCGATGGATGACTTCCTGTGGCACCGTCTGTGGAGCAGCACCGTCTAAGCCATCCAGAGACAAATGAGGCTGTCTGCTCCTGCAATACTTCCCGAGTTGGAAACCAATCCAGTGTGCTAGTTCTACCCCGCTCTAGTGTCACTGGGAGTCCGAACCCAATCCAGGGCCGGGGAGAGTCATCACCAAGATGGTGACTCCATCCCCTCTGTGTTTGACGCACACACAGCACACACCTCCCCTCCACTCATGCTTCCCCAGGGAGCATCACTGCCCACAGTCGCTAGCTTTGGCAGGAAGGGAGCCTTGGGGGCACAACGGGTTACTTGTTGGGCTGCTAACTGAAAGGTTAACAGTTCAAAACCACCAGCCGCTCCGAGGGACAAAGACGAGGTGTTCTACTCCCATAAAGGTTTCTAAAGTCTTGGCAATCCCCAGAGGCAGTTGTTCCCTGTCCCCTGGGGTAGCTATGAGTTGTGTTGGGTTGGACCTTTGAAAGGAGGCCTCGGTATAGTGCAAACATTACTGTACTTGTCCGCTGAATTAAGAGTAGACTTCAAGACCACACAGAAAGAGGCAGGCACCTGGGGAGACGGGTGCCTGGTGATCCACTTCTGAAATATTACCACTGGCAGCTATGGAGCGAGGCTCTTCTCGCCACCCATGAGGCCACCATTAGTGAGAACAGATCTAACTGATTTTGTTGGTTTGGTGGAGAAGTTAAAGCTCGAAGGAACAAAAGTGGTTTTCTGGCTTCCAGTGCCCTCACTGCCTCCATCTTGGCCTCTCGGGGACATGGAATGCCTGGGCGAATGATGACCCGAGAGAGGAGGGAATCATGGGAGTGAGGGGGAAGGAAAGAGACTGTGAGACAATTTCCAAGGGTCTTCAAGAAGTTGTTTGCTTGACAGGAAATCCAGCGATGACTCTTGGGTGAGCAACAGCACCTATTTGGAACTGAGAAGAGACCTGGGTTTTTCCAAACTGGACCATCCTGTCTTGTGGTGAACAAAGGAAGGAGAAGAAAGCTGCATTCATGCGCGTTTCTGGTGTTTGCTTTCTGAAGCAGCACAGCCTGTCTCTGTATTTAAAAGATGTTATCTAGAATGATCAATTGTGCGTTAGCTTATCATTGTAAGTATTTAAGCATATATTTTCCTCGGTGGGTTTCTTTACAATTTCAGATGTGCTCATGATTGTTTATATGGATGTTGGACACCTTGCTATTTCTTTTTATATATGAACTATTTAAAATGAAAGATTGAATGTTAAGGGGGGGGGGTTAAAAAGCAGCTTTAACACTAATTTTCCAAAGCTTAGGGAAAATTCAAATTGAAGTTATGCCTTACAGAATTATGCTGGAAGGAGAGAAAAAGAAAGTTATCAATCTCTCCCAGGTGCATTGAGAAATCAGAAATCTGCCAGGATTACTCACACAGGCAGAAGCTACCCAGGTGTAATTTGGTAGCACGGGTACCTTTTTGCCTCTGACAACTCTTGAGTTGCGCACGCAGAACAATTCTGCTGGTGCTGGAGTCTGAAGATGTCTTCTCTGTGCACTCTGTGGTCGAGGGTTAGTAGAGGATGGAAAGTGGATGTAGGACCTTCTGAATGAGGCTGCCTCTGCCCTTGGAGTCCTGTTGCCTTGTGTGCACAGTTGCACCTGGCTGCCCTGTCCATTGAATGGCATCCCAGAGAAGCAGTGGGGAAGTTCGCTTTATGGAGCACAGAATCCTGGACACGTTGCAAAGCCGATTTCTGCTTCCCACTCTGCCCCGGCTCCCTTTCCGGTTCTCTGCTGAGTGTGCAAGGTTCCCCCGACCCCACCCCCTGTCAAAGCAAAGCAGCGCATGCCACACAGAGGCTTGACTTTCTCGAAGGTTAACAAAATAATGGACTGTCTTAAAGAACTGATCTTGTTTTTCTTAAATGCTGTTTTGGTATTTTCTACCTCTTTAATAAGCATCATATTTTAGATCTTGGATAAAAAGTTTGACCATCTGCCTTATAGACAAATGTAGAGAAATGATGTCCTTCTTTTGTCCGGTTGTGTTTGCGTTCGATGACGGAGGTGAGTGCTCCCTGGACCCTTTCCGATGCTGACTTCTGCCTCTTTCCTAAGTTTTGCAGCCAGCTCCAACTATAGGGATGCGAACTCCTGACAGGGGAAGTACCATCTTTTTAAATGTGTGATTTCAGAGTATGACACTATGATGTGTGCAATAACTGAATTGTGCTACCAGTCCGACTTCCAATGACATTTGAAACCAAAGCCTTGTGTGTAAGTCTTCCGCTCTGAGTCAACACCAATCCCGTGAAGTATAAAGCAGGAGCATTTCTCCAGGATAACTGATTTTTCAGTTATTTAAAGAATCTAAAAAAAAAAGAATCTCAGAGCACGTGGGGGACTGTGAATGAAAGTGGAATGCAGAGCAGGGGGAGGAAATGCATTGTTTTTCAATGTCACCTCCAAATAAGCCAGTGGACAGTACCACAGCCCCCACATGGAGAGCCTGTTTCAAGGGGATCCGTGGGCTTTGAGAGTCTGCAAGTGACTGGCACTCTAATGCATTAAATGACTGATTAAATATTGGATTCACTTACTCCGTTTTATGTAGACATCAAGATGAATCCCCATGTGCTTCTGATTTCCATTTCCAAGCGGTTGAGTGATGCGGTCTCCTTCTTTGTCATATTCTTTGTTCTCTGTAAAGCAGCCGTCCAAACTCTGCTCACAGATAGGAGGAAGCCGGCTGTAGGTTTCAGGGGACTCAAGGGGAAAATCAATCTGGTTCTCACCACACGAGGGTCCGGCTACCATCTGAGTATTGTTGACGGTTAAATCAGCTGCCTCCAGAGACTGGCTCAAAAGTGACAACCACCACCAAAGTGAAAGCCCCATCCTGAGGAGAGCTGTGTGCCACAGGACTTGGAAATTCTCTCCTCGTCCCCATGGTATGGTTGCGTCTGCTCTAGAGCTCTGTCTCGAAACCAGATAACTGAGCCATCACTTTAGTTATGATGGGGGCAGGCTTATGAATTAGCATAGGAGGCAGAACTAGATCCAGATCTGAAAACCTACCAGTCTGCACAGCATTCAGAAAGGGCTTTTCTGACATGTAAACAGCTTGGGGGTCTATCCTGCTGGTAGGTTCCTGAAACTACCTGGAGGGGCATGTGGCACCCCCTCCTTCTGTAGGTATTCACAGTAACAGGTTCTCACCCAATTTATACTACAAAGACGTTTTCTATTTTTACAGTCATCAAAACAGAAGCATGGCACTTGGGAAGATTGGAAGTTGAATTTCACTTTCTGGGCTGTTAAGCCTCCCAATTCAATAAAGCCATTCACTGCACTGCTTGAGGTACCTGTTCTAAGGTCCATTTTACTCTGAATTATTTCTCCCCAAAGTAGTGGTGGATCCCATAGATGGTCTGGGAGAAGGCGTGTTTGCCGTTCGCTGTCTGGCACTTTGGATGTTCCTGCCCTGTGGATCACTCTGCAGACCGCAGGAAAGCCACTTCGAGACCAGCAGCTGGCTTCAGGGTGGTGAGGGAGGCAGACCAGGTCCCCTCGCTGCCCCCAAGAAACCACCTGTTGTCAGTGGGCCAAATCCAGCTCACAGTGGCTGGATGGGGTCAGAACAGAACCCGGTTCACAAGGTCTTCATTGGCTGATTTTTTTTTCAAGGTACCGCTGGGACAGTGGTTCTCAACCTGTGGGTGGTGACCCCTTTGGGGGTCGAACAACCCTTTCACAGAGGTCACCCGATTCCTCACAATAACCAAATGACAGTTATGAAGTAGCAGCGAGCATAACGTTATGGTTGGAGCGGGGGGATCACCACCACATGAAAAGCTGTATTAAAGGGCCGTGGCATTGGAAGGTTGAGAACCAGTGCTCTAGGAACACCAGAACCCCTCGTCTATCCATTAGAAGCAAGGACGTTAACCATTTTTACCACCAGAGACTCCAAAGTACATTTTCTTGC
>PVJH01038165.1:0-17354 GCA_004026705.1 Nesogale talazaci | reverse complement strand
CCTGGAGACTGAGAAAAATCCCCTGGATTTGTCATCTGTGTCCTCTATACACCTTGAGTGCAAAGGTTCAAATGAAAGCCTCGTGGCCAGAATGATAGTGGTGAATGGTGAAACTCTGACCAGGAGTTGAAAGCCCTTTGAGAACTCCACTGCTCAGAAATAAGGCAGCATGCCAACTCTGGATGGTGCTCAACTGATTCCCTCTGCTTTCTAGATAGGACTTCATTAAAGAAAGTGAGCGAATAGCTCATACTTATTACTCCATTTCAGTCCTGCTCATAAGTTCAAAACTCAAACAACATGGTTAGAATATGAAAAATATATTTTATTCATCGTCGCCCCCCCCCCCCAAAAAAAAAACAGGCAAACCGTGTAGAATAAAGAAAGCACACGGATCGCCCTTTCTGTGACTCAAAAGCAGCTGCATCAGGTGGCCACTTGCTCTGGTGCATGCACTTTTTGTCGAGAACTCAAGATTTGACATGGATCGACCACATGTGACACCTGTCCCTCTACGTTTCACAACACAGTGGAAATTGAGGAATTGTCTATTCATTTCCCTTATTGGGCATCACAAGATATGCAAATCATGCCTTCTGCTGCTCTCCTTATAACCAGGTAGGCTTAAGTAGAGACACTCTCAGTTTATGCTTATGTCACCTGTGGCCTGTTAGCCCCATGGCGGAGGAGACAATAGCATCCCTCCCCAGCCATTTTATTAGCAAGCCTGATGCAGATCCACACAATCAGAATTATGTCTCTTTTACCCTAAAAGATGAAAAAATAAAACAAGCAAGAAAGCCACAAGGTGTATCCACCAGCAGGGGGAGGAGGTGATTTGTCAAAATTATGAAGGTGCCCACAGGTAGGGGTTAGGCCTGCAGGATTCCTCAAGAGGTGTCACTGTCACAGCATAATGTACATATTTTAAGCATCTTATTGGGGGCTGTTGTAGATCTTATCACATTGCAAACCTATAACCATTGTATCAAGCACATTTGTACATATGTTACCATCAGCATTTTCAAAACATTTTCTTTCTACTTGAGTTATTGGTGTGAACTCATTCATCCCTGTCCGCACCCTATCTCTCCCTATGACTCTCGAAAATTTATAAATTATTACTTTTTCATGTCTTACACCTACCACTCTCTCCCTTAATCCACTGTTCTGTTGTTTGTCCCCCTGGGAGAGGGTTATATAAGACCAAGTTACTTGAATTTGGCCTAAGTTTTGTTTTATTACCAACCTTTTCAGAGGATGAAATGAAAATTAGGACAATTTGATGAAAATGAGGACAATTTGAAGCACTGGCTGATGAAGAGCAAAGGTCACAGCCTTCAAGATAGATTACCACTTAATGTAAACCAAACAAAAATCCTCACAAGTAGACCAGTAGGTAACTTCATGATGAATGGAGAAAAGATTGGCTTGTGAAGGAATTCATTTGACTTGGATCCTCAATCAGTGTTCAAAGGATGCACCAGTCAAAGGGTCAAACAACACACTTCATTTGGTAAATCTGCTGCCTAAGAAGATTTTAAAGCATTGAAAAATAGGGATGTCACTTTGAGGATTAAGGTGCACCTGACCCAACCCACAGTAGCATCTGTCACCTCATATGCATGTGGAAATTGGATATTGAATGAAGAAGGTAGAAGAAAAACCAATGCCTTTGAATTATAGTATTGTCAAAAAACATTAAATGTACCATGAACTGCAAAAAAAAACCCTAATCTGTCTTGAAGAATTATACCCAAATTGCTCCTTAGAGGTGAGGATGACAAGATCTTGTCTTTTATACTTTGGACAAGTTGTCAAGAGAGAATGGTACCTGAACAGAGACTTCACTGCTTGGTAAGATAGAGGGGCCGTGAAAAAGAAGAGCCTCTACAATTTGATTGGCCACAAATGGGATGATGCAGGGAAAAATTGGGAGGATAGCTCAGGACTGAGCAGTGTTTCCTTCTGTTGCATGTGAGTCTCTGTGAGTCAGAACCTATTCAGTGACACCTAGCCAGAATCCTTGACTCCCTTCTCCATATTTATCACCACAAAGCATACTACAGGCACTAAAAATATTTTAAATAAATGCATTATCTACACTGATGACAAAGTAAAAAAGAAGAGTAAGGTAGAGAATAACCACATATCCATATGCAGAGAATACGCATTGGGCTATCATAATATAAATCAAGGAGGGATACTTAACAAACAGTGGCCAACGTCTTCAGCAGAGGACTCACCTCAACTGAGGACAGGTCTTCGTTAGGAGGGAAGGGGCCTGGGAGAGAACCAAAGAGTCATTGCCATGCAGAAATGCGCTTATTGGATGGACATCACTCTATGGGTGCCCGCTCTTCTGCTGGAGATTCATACCACACAGAGGGGAGAGTGTGTTCCTCAAAGAAGATATCTCTTTAATTCCTGAAGAGAGAATCACTTGTCTTTGAGGGCAGTGTTTGGCATTGTTTTTATGGTCCTTCAAGGGTAATGATCCTGCAAATACTCTATGGTTGATCAAGTCACCAGCCGGTGTGATCCAGGGAATGTAAATTATAAAACCCAAGACCAGAGGATGGGACATCATGAGAATTTAAGTTCTGAGTCCCCATTTTGTAGAAAGCGATATATGACAGTGAAAGACCAGGATCCATTTGTTGAGCCCCCACTTGGAATAAGCCCCCAGTGAGTCCTCAGTGATGAATTGCCAGGGACAAGAAAAACCCTGCTATCAGACAGAGCACATTGGAAACTGGACAGATGTAACTGGAATTAGGTGAAAATTCAAGGCTTTGTCATTTATTTCCACTCTTAACTCCTTTTAAATTTGTTCTACTTTTTCTTACATTCAGTTACCCTTTTGAACGGAAACTTTCTTTAATGTTTTATATTGTTATTGTTTTGGGGCTTGGGGTTTTTAATTCTTTGATTTTTTTTCTGTATGTAGATACATAATAGGTAAGTTTATAAAGACAGTAGCTAGATTAATAATTTCCTGGAATTATGACAAGGTAAGTTTAGCGGAAAAGGAGAGCTAATTTTAGCAGGTACCAAAAAGATTAAAATATTCTAAAATTAATTGTGATGTGGATTGCTCAACTCTTTCATATTTTTAAAATATTGGATTATATGATAAGTGAACTATATATTTGAATAAAACTGTCAAAAATATTTCACTCTAAAAATCTTAAGGAGGAATTCTGATCAGTCACTTGAGGTCACTCTGAAGTGAAATTGACTCCATGATTTATACAGCAAGATAATTTCAAAGGGTTGGTGGTAAAAGATGATGAAATCATAAAAAAAAGAAAGATGGAGCTAGAAGTCATAATCAATGGGCCTTAGTATATATAGATAATTTAGCTACATAGTCATATAAGAGCATTTAGCTCAATTATAAAAATAACCAAATGAATAATGTTAGTACTGTGCTAATGATCACATGATTTCTTTTTCATCTTCATTTAAAGACATTCTTATTATAGATTTTATGCTCTTAAAAGAGACACATAAATAATTGACAAATTCTTACTGATGGTTGTATGATACTTGTGTTTTCTACAATAATAAAATAGCATACTAAGAGAATTAGAGTATACATATGGCCTATCTCATGGTCATCATAAATAGAAAAATGAAAAGACAATCAAAATTATTATTCTTTCATTCATTCCAACAACTAAATTCAATTTATTTCCTTCCCACAGGCGACATTGAAATAATTATCAGGGTTAATACACTTCTATGTGTAGCCCAGATTATAATCATCAGAAGTTATCAGGCTTTCCTGTTGTGTGCTCCAAAAGAATATGGATACAATTTAAACTGCTTTTTCTCAAGTTTGGTGAGCTTTTTTGGCATGTTAGACCAATGGTCTGAAAATGGAAGTGCTGCTGTACTGAGGATATTTTGCAATCCTTGCCTTTTAATTCTGAACTCAATTTACAAAAGAACACGACAAGCAGAGAAGTGTACCACATAAAATATTCAAGGGATTATCTTCCCTCTCTACATACCCAACATTGACGAAAGGCTGGGACTGGTTGAATAGCCTTTATAATTATTAATATTGAAAACTAAATAACATAAGTCACCACTTTTGTTCATTAAAAACAAACAAATGACCAAAGCACTTATTGCCCCACTCGCTCTGACAGGCAATTTTGCTAAGCTCTGGTTATTAAAAAATAATTAAGTAATCCCCTGACTTCAAGGGCTCTTGCTTATTATAAAAGTCTTTAATTCTTGCCAATTCTATAATAGTTATACTTATGGTTAGCTATGGTAAAGCTATGATTTCATGCTTTGGGTTTCTTTAAAATATAGTCTTTTGTCATCTTATCTCCCTTAGGTGAGTAATAGCATTGCTTACTTTTACATATGAGAAAACTAACACACAGTAAGGTTAGTTGACTTAAATAGTTGTGCAAATGATGACATCACAAGCTCTAGCAGCCTGCCTACAAACCATGCCCTTCAGCATTTGTAATATTGTCTTCTTATACATACTAAATCTTAATAAAGAGGTATAATAGATAATTTAAAGTATTTCATATATATTTTTGAATAATGAATTTCCAGGCTGTTCAGCTGCAGTCTCAAATTACCTTGATGTTTCAAAATTCTCTCCAGGCTCTAAAAGCAACCAACAACAGAAGCTTGACTGGCACAGTGGTCCCAACAGCGATTTGTCTCACTCCTCAGGGTTTTCTTACATTCTCAACACCCACGAGAACAGTCTCTTATTAAGCAGTGACTGAGGTTCCACAAGATGTTCCTCATAAACATTAGATAAAACTGGGCACATTAATTACATAAATAAGGCTATATCTGTGACTTAAGGTTCCTAAGGGAAATTTCATTAACTGAAAATCATCAGATAAGTCACGGTGCTGATCTTGGATTTATCTATTGGGACAAGGAAAAGAAAGTCTGAAAAGTAGGCTGCCGGGGGCCTGATGAGAAAACATTTTTTTATGATAGTCACTTTTGTCACCACTGATTAAAGAATGAGCCGTACCTATAAATCCATGTGTAGGAAAATACACTTGTAAAGAAACACAGTATTAAAGTCTAAATTACTAGTAATCATATTTTGGGTAATTTTCTTGCATTCTTAACATTTTGTTTTAGGTTTTCCAAAGCTTTTCAATGAGATTTCTAAATATATAATGAATATTTTAAATAATAATACTTTTATATATTTGCTATACTTAAGCTATAAATAAATAAACTTCATATTTGAGGCAAAACTCTTGATTATGGTTAAGTTCTCAAGTTTTTAGCCAACATGATTCCCTCTGGACTAGCTTTTCTCCTTTCTCTCTGCTGTGCACATTCTTACTGAGATCATCAATTTTCTATGTGCTTATGTAATTGTACCTTAGACTGAAAACTCCATCTCAAATCCTATTGCATATTAGGGGGAAGAAAGAAAAGGATAGTCTATTTCCCCTGGAATAAAAACAGCCTAATAAATTTCCTATTGTCATACATCAACTTGACTTGCTTCTGAAAGGGAAGCCGTTCTGCGTCTATTAGCTACTTACCATTTAGAGCATGCTCCTTACTAAGATGCATTTGAGTCAGTGTGCAAAGTAATCAAGGTAAGATATCATAAAAGCCAGCAGCCCTGTTGGAAAAAGATAGCTGCACAGACTTTCAGGCATGAACTACCTTGCTTGAGGATTGAAGTTATTTTTTTTCTGTTCTTAGGTTAAACTTGAAATTAAAAAGAGAACATCTGCTTACAAATTTTGTATTGCTGGATGGAAAAGGTGCACAGAAAGTGATATTACTTCCCTGGAAGCTGGTTAAAGTAGGAGAGGGCCTGCAAAAATGATAAACACCTTCTAACTACATCACAATTAGGAAGGTTATGGTGGTTGTTGCTGTTGTTCTTAGGGACCATTGGGTCAATTCCTACTCCTAGTGATCTATGCACAGCAGCCCTGTACCATCCTCACAATTGTGTCTATATCTGAACCCATTATTGCACCCACTGGCTCCATCCAGTTGTTTCTCTTCAAGTCATGTCCTTATTTGCAAGTGAAGATCCCCAAAACTCCCCTTCCACAGGCTTGTCTCCGTTCATGTCACCAGGCTGGACTCTGCTGCTCATCAGCCACATGACCAGTGCCCTGGGACCTATGGTGCCCAACCTCTTTAAGTATCTTGACACTTTCTGCTTCCTTTCACTAGATCTTCTATTTTGGACAGTGTTTCCAATCTATGCCTAATGTTTTCAGTGTCTACTTCCTTTTTCACAGTGCTACATCTGGAGGCCCTTCTTCCCAACATCATAGATAAGAGGGTCCTAATATCATGTGAAAAGAAAAACTGTTATCATATGGACTCATTTGAATTGTGGTGAAATAAACATGTCAGCCTACTACTTATATGTGGATGAGCATGTATACAGCCAGCTTGTTGTCGTGCAGTGGCTTGTGTGTTGCTGTGATTCTGGAAACTATCTCACTGGTATTTTAATGCCACAGGGTCACCCAAAATGAAGTTGTTACAGCACAGCATTCAAACTAGTAATGAAAAACAAAGAAAAAAATCTCTTGCCCACTGAAAGGAAGTAGACACTGAAAACATTACCATAGATTCGAAACAGAAACAGAAGGTCTAGCAATTGGAAGCAGAAAGTATCAATCATGGGGGAGGGGAGTCTTAGGATCTTCAAGACCTTGTGATCTTTTTATCTTATCAAATTTTTATTTTATTTTATTTTATCAAATAAGGACATTACTTAAAGATAAACAGCTGCAAAGAGCTGTTGATTATTGAAACTTGGAATGGACAAAGTACTCATGTGAATTTAGTAAAAGTGGAAATTGTCAAAAATGAAGTGAAATGCATAAAGTTTGATATACTAGGAACTGGTACTCTGAACTTGACTAGTATTGGCCATTTTGAATAATGCTGGGAATAATAAAATTAAGAAGAATTCATTGTCCAAAAGGACATCACAACATCAATCTTGAAGTATAAGGCTATGTGATAAGATTATATCTATCTGCCTTAAAGGTAATATTTTCAATAAAACTCACACAAGTTTATGCACCAACTGCAAAAACTGATATTGAAAATATTGGAGAATACTTCCACCAACTTCAACTGAAAGCTGATCAAACTCCCATCAAATTACATTGATAATCATCACTGATTAAACTGCAAATTTTGTAAGCAAAGAGGGAGGAACAATGGTTGTACACTATGGTGTTGTTGATAGAAAGAAAGCTGAAGGTCACATGCTAGAACTTTACAAAACCTTCCACTTTCATAGGAACTACCATTTTTGTCATTTTTAAAGCAATACAAAAAGTGACTATACACTTGAGCTTCTCCAGATGACCTATGTAGAAATCAAATTGACTACACCTGTGGGAAGAGATGATGAAAATCTGTACATTAGCAGCTTAACGCGGACCAGGGGATGCCTATGGGAGAGACCCTTAGTGTTCACATGTAAGTTCATGTTGAAATTGATGGAAATTAAAACTCACCAAGCCTTGAGCTAGAGTCCTCCACACATTATTTACATGGGCAGGACTGCACCATAATATTTCACTTCACGTTAACTTCTCCCTTCAGTTCTCACACCCAGTGGACAGGCAGCAATCTCTTATTGAACTAGATTGTGGATTCGATCTCATAAGTTAAAAGGAAGCCTCTCCCTGACTGACAAGTAAAATTATAATTTCATATGCTAGCTACATGCTTAAAATACCACAGGGCATCCTCACTTTGGGTTTGATGATTGATTAAACCAATTCCTAGAAAGTGCCACACTAAAATTTCAGCTTTGCTTTTAAAAGACAATTCAGAAGAAGAGATTCCTAGAGCAAGGTCTAGAAAATGTATCAACAAGAACTTCCATGGGCCACAGCTAAACTGCTCTTCCAGAAGCATCAACATCTCTGTTTATCCATGAAGTCCATGGAGTACTGGGCCCAGAGTCTTTTGGGTTTAAGATGCAGTCATGACTTAGGGCAAATTGCATAGGCATGATGGATTGAATTCTGCTTCCTTGAGGTCAGCTGATTGCAGCACGGATCAGAAAGGGGGTTCGGTTGGCCTAGCTAGTCCTTACCTACTAACAAAGCACTCAGGCACAGACCCCTAACTTACTTAGAAACTTCCAAAGATTAGTTCTCAGGAACCAAGCAAAAGGCCAATTTACTTGCTCTTAAATTCTCTGCTTCACACAAACCTGGTCACCTTTGTTAACAATATCTTTTCCTCTGACTACTATACACAGCTCATAGAAGAAAATAAAGCAAACCCCATACCTCTGGCATCGCATCGATTCTGACTCTCAGCAGTGCAGAAGACTTCAAAACATTTGTGGCAAATTTTAATTATATTTTACTTTCATTTTGCCCAATCTTCTGAAGTCCTTTGTATTGCTGTATGTTAAAATAGCTCTGTGAGGAATGATGAGATATTTTTTCTAATAAATATAGTTTTATTTAATACAACTATCTATGATCTTTAAACATCACCTTCAGTCGGGAAAGTATGAAATATATTTTCAGTCCCTATTACCAGTGCCTTAATTTTTATCTTCACTATGTTAAAATTTGAATGGTTGATAGCATATGACCACCACTGACTTATGTTTACCTGCAAAGTTCTTTTTTTTTAAATAAATCATTGTATTTAGGGCTCATATACCTCTTATCATGATCGATACAGACATCCATTGTATGCATACCACATTTGCACATTTATTGTCATCATCATTAAAAGATCTTAATCCTAATTTGGAATAAAACTATATGGTCATCACTAACTTGTTTCATACTTAATTTTACATAGCAGACTATTAAATAAGTATGTTACATAGATTCACCATAACTATAACATATTAAAATTAGCCTACTGAAACAGAAATATCATGAGTGTTAATATCAGTGCTGCAATTTTTCAAATTGAAAAATGTATGCAGCAATGTTTTGATCAGAACCCTTATCTAATCCCTCCTCTATGCTGTGCATTTTGGTAATAGCAATTTTTATAAACTTTCTTAGAGATATCAGGCTGAAACCCGGTGGCATAGTGGTTGATTGTGGGACTGTGGCCCACTGGCTTGGCAGTTCAAATCCAGAAGCTGCTCTCCAGGAGCAAGGCTGGACCTCCTACTCTCCCCAGAGGGCAGTGATGGCCCCCCACCACTGAAAAAATTTCTTAAAGATATCCAATACATTTCAAAACATAAATAGAATTGTATAGCAGTATTAAAGACTGAAACATTTTCTGACTTCAGAAAAAATTAGAAGTAGTCATGCATCTATATGGATGTATTGCTACCCATATGAAACTCATGAGAGGATGGAGACAATTCTAACTGCAGGGTGTGTAAATACACCAGATATAATAGTGCTACAACTTTAGTTTTTTTCCAACTGCTGCTACCACTGGGAGTGGTGCATAGTCTATGGATGCAGATTAAGAACAAGCTGATGAAGTCAGGTATAATCTCGTTAAAATGATTTGGAAGACTTGGAAGGAGATGGAAATTTATTGGTAGAGGAAATCTCTGCAGGTTTTTAAAGAGAATGATCACTGTGAATACAGAATAACAAGGTTCTCTCAGGAAGGTGAAGACTAACTTTGCAGCAAACAATAGAAAGTGGGCAATGCACATCACGTGGTGATTGAGGCTAGGTCATGATTCTCAGTAGTTGGGAAGCTACTATGAAATCTTGATTCATTTTACAATAGGATCCCTTGGTTGAAAGGAAAAGTTTATGGAGAGTATGACCTTCTTGAAATTTAATTTGACATGCCATTTTTTCCAAGAAAAATTTGTAAGTCTTGTACATTAAAAATTCTAGCAAAACTTTTGCCTGCATCTGACTCAATCTTGTCTGATCTTCCACTCTGGGGACATGCATATGCCATCTGTTGTCTAACCTGCAGCCCTGGGAGCCAATGGTTTATCTCCTTATGTGGAATGGGATTCTTCAGTTCCTGCAATCACGTGGATCTAGAAATACTTCTATCCAGATGCTAGACACCACAAGTGTTTGAGCCAGTCTTTGGAAACAAATCTCTCTAGCTATTGTTTTTTATTGACACACTTTACTGGTTTCGTACTTTTACTGAGCTTCTTAATATTTTCCACTCACCAACCCATTTTGCCAAAGAAATTTGCGATAGGAGCTGTTACTGTCAGAAGCATCTTGGTAAGATTTTGATAGTGAATTCCTCTTTGGTTGTTGCACAGTGAGGAACCTTTTACTGTTTTTATATTTCCCCTCAAGAGCCCCACATTTGAAAATCTTTGGGACTATCCAGAACCCAGACTAAGACAAAATTTATTTCAGAATTAGAATTTTCAGTTCATAGAAATCGTTTGAGTGACTGGAGGGAAAAAAAAGAGCACCATTCTTCAAATTATTAGCATACATTACAATCTGGATAATTAAAGGAATCCTGGTGAAAACAGTTACATATTTAGATGATAATTTAAAAGTTGGTGGCTTAAGGCCACTCAGTGATTGCTCAGAAGGAAGAACAAGTAATCTCATCTTGTCAAGGTCACAGCCTTGGAAAATTTGATCAACAAGTTCTACTCTATCTTATTCAGTTTCCTTGAGTTAAAGTGACTTGATAGCATGTATAGCAATGGAAGATAGTGAACCCATTGTGTGAAACTATAAAAGTCAAATAAATGTAAAGATAAATTTGATCTTAACTCTGAGTCACTCTACAAAATAGGGTAGACCTTATCCACAGGATCCTGAGTCTGTCTGTCTGTCTTTATGGAAGAAGGCAGTCTCACCTTTCCCATGAGGAGTGACTTGGGAACAAAAACCATTGACATGGTGGTTACTAGCTTAACTTATAACCAGCTGTGTCACCAGGTCTCACTGGAGTTTATTTACCAATACTATATATCAGGATTAGTTACATATGGAGGTAAAAAATATTGGACTCTAGTTTTCAAAAGTGATATTTCCATTGGTGTTCGAGAATGACTACTAACTCATCAGAGCAAAATACTCTTTTACAGGGAGTGGGTGTAGGTTAGTAAAAGACATGAAACACCCCCCAGGACCTTGGGATGAGATGGAGAGAGTGGCCAAAGAAAATGTTAAGAAAGATTTCCAAGGATCTTCTTGAGAATCTGCTGTTTAAAATATGTTGTTGTTGATAGGTTCCTACCAGAGCGAACCAATGCACAACACGCCACCGAGGCCTGTGCCATCTTCCCAAATGTACATCTAGCCCTTTGCTGTAGCCATGGTGTCAATCCATAGAGTGGAAGGCCTTCCTCTTTTGCACTCCCCATTGAAAGGCTAGGAATCTGCTATTAGGGTTGTCATTTTAGTCTGAATATAGTTAATAGATAGAAACTTTCATCCCTTGGGTCAATAATATCTAATAATATCTAAGACAAGACTCCTAACCTCATAGCCCTCTTTTCACTAGCTGAAAATGGTTGTTGAGCAAGATAGTCAAAGTCCCTTTGTAATATTTCTGGCTTCATTTTTATTTTATTTTAAAGGAAGGGGCACTGAACAGAACAAATCCAGCAAGTGGTGTGACAGTCAAACAAAGCTGAGATCACTTTAGCATATGATTATATTTGCAATGAAATACACCATATCTTGTTGGATTATTGCCATCTTGAAAACAAGAAGAGCCTGTTTTGCTCTCCTCCTTCATAAATATGCATCAGAACCCTTACCCCTTCTGTGAGTATGTGTAACTTTCTGAGCTTTGCTCCAGCAAAAAATTACCCAGCCAAATATTCAAGATGGGAGTATTCTGAAAAATGTCTCCATCTCCTAACTTGATAACAAGTAAATAAAATGATGCTATGCTGATGCTCAGAATAACTATATTATTCTTAACTAAAGTACAGATCAGTGAACCCATTTAATTCAGTAAGAGAATGAACAAAGAGCGCAACCAAGAGAAGAGTTGATATATAACTTGCTAGTGGAGTGCTTATTAAACCCAGCATTGTAAACAGCAGCAGTGATATATTGGGTGAAACTGTTATTGGGCTCCATTATTGACTGAGTTCCTAGATTTAGTCTCTCAGAGCCCGATGAGTAAACTAAAAATGACAACAACAACAAAACATTTCTTCTAAAACATATACACAAATACTTTTTGAAATAAAAGGAAATGCACTAAACATTGAACATATATTATCTGTGTTATAAATGGTGCAAAGATATGATGATAATTGATGTTTATTAATGTCAACAGTGCATTTATTCATCAATTTTCAAAGTTATAGGAGATGCTAGTTTATATTATTTTCATTTCTATTGAAAAATTAGGGTTGAGTATGACAGAAAAATCTTCTTGCATATTAATATTTCTTTGAATGGAATAAACATTATAGAGTTGAATACTATGTTTTGCCTATCATTTATATTATAATACATTCTATCTTTTAAGCCCTATTGTATTCTTTTGATATTCAAAATACCTTAAAAGAATATTGAAGAGTATGTGCTGGGTATAATGCAGATTGCAAATGTAAAGGGATTAACCCTTTTTAAGGAGCTCAGATGGAAAAGTGAGTTATGCAACAAGGTCAATAGTGGGCTAAAACTGAAACTTTCTCTTCCCTTAAAACCCAGAAAAGAAGTTCTGTTCTCAGTCCAGTTATAATACTAAAGGTTGGAATAAACTTAAAACCAATGTTTATATTTATTTTATTTATTTATTATTATTCAAATATTCATTTAGGTAGAGTAAGTGTGCATAAATGGATGTATTTTTAAAAAATATTTCTTATTTCTAAACATTCCCTATATCCATACAATATTTCTAAACATTCCCGATATCCATACAATATTTCTATTGTGACCACTTCTAATGATTTTTTTTGTCTCTTACTAAAGGCCATTAGTTCACAGGATGTTGATAGAAGAATACAGAGAGGAAGAAAATAAGTGTGGAGAAAGAAGAAAGAAGAGGAAACAGGGAGGCAGGAAGGAAGGGCAGGAGGAAAGCAAGCAAGAGCCAGAGAAAGGAAGGGGAGGGCCAGATTGTAATTTAGAGATTTACTTTGTCAAAGTTTAGCCCAGAGGAAATCTAAGTGCCTCTATTTTATAGCAAGATTTGTGCTGAATATGCACCTTCTTAGATGCAGAGAGAATTTATTTCAAATGGGTCTACATCCACATAAAAACATATTTCTAGAGTGAGAAAGAGAGCCTAGTTGTAAAATATTTCGTATAATGTTATTCAAAAAGAGTTATCTAAAAGCACAACATGAGGAAAGCTTAACCAGCGATTCCCTAACATAAATAAAACAAATCCTGCAAAACCTAATAAATTACATCATTATTTCATAACCCAAGTAAGCCTTTATCAGACTGTACTTGCCTAAAAATATATATTTAATAGATTTAATCTTTTCTTATAATTTCTTATAATAGAACCAACTTCAGGGATCTACACATAGCCTCTTCTCTGGGATATGGACAACAGGGAAGTGAGTGCTGGAACACATTGGACAGTGTACAGTATGAAAATAATAATAATTTGTAAATTACTAAGGGTTCAAGGGTGGAGGGGAAGGAAGGGTAATATAGGGAGCTGATACTGGGGGCCTGCATGAAGGGAGGATGTTTTGAGAGTGATGATGGCAATAAGTGTGTAAATGTGGCCTGCAGACAATTGATGTTTGTGTGGATTGTGATGGGAGTTATATGAGCCCCCAATAAAATGATTCATTTAAAAAAAAGACAACAAAAGTGTTATCACTTTCACATGGAAAGGAAGAATCTTGATGAATCAGCTGACACCGAAAGTGCATGAACAGTTGTGGAACTTACTCTCGGGGAAAGTACCCGAACATGAGAAAATGTGCTACCTTAAACAATTTTTTTTCATAATTTATCAAAAAGCAATCTTTATAAGATATAACATTTTTATATATTTTGTGTTTAAAGTTAATTTTAAGATACTATTCAGAATAGAAATTGAATATTGAACAGATTCAAAGATACGGTTTTTTGTTGGATATATTTAGTTCTCAACAGATTAAAATTGCTAACTTTATTCTTAATTATTAGAGTCATATGCTTATAAGAAAGAAAGAAATAAAATAGGAAAGGCATATTCAGGGGAAAAATCAGGAAAACACAAAGCATAAAAAACAGCAGCAACCATTTTTCCTAAGGCACTTATGGAACATTCTGTATAGAATAAGTGAATGTAAATAGTTTTTTGCTGACACTCATGGCTTAGGTCTTTGTAGCTGAGACCTCACAATATCATGCCAGTATGATGTCTGTCAATAATTTAACATAAACATCATAATTACAATGAATGGAGAAATAATAAAATATTTGTCATGCTCATAAAATTGTATTTTTAACCTTAGAATTGTTGGCATGCAAGAATGCTACTGTGTATAAATTATGTTATTAAATACTCTGGCAGGGTGAGCATTCATGTGCCAGCAACTTTTTCTTTCTCTTCCTCATAAACCTTACTGAAGGCATCCATGAATAAGCCAATGAAAGGTGAAAACGTGGCTAGCAGATACTGATTTACAACCTTACTATGAAATAAGGCAAATAGTAACATAAGAACATCAAGTGTGTTTAATGATGTTCCAGTCTGGAAAGCATAAAGGAGTTCAACTTGCTTCTTTCTGCTTATCAGTGGATCCAAGAACAATGACCGCCATGGTCCCCGTCAATCAGAATCGTACTAGCACCTGGAATGGCAAAGGGCAGACTGGAACAGTAAAGATGGAATGGGAGTTGGTGGAGGTAAAAGTGCAGAGTCCAGGTAACCAGAGTAATGGTATTCTTAGAGGTTCTTATAAGGCAGAATCAGGGTCAACATTGGGATTTCTAGATGGGAAAATAAAATTAAATCCCTTAAACTATCCTTTAAAAATGATGTGTACTTGTGGTCATCTAGTAGTTAAAGTAGTTTGTACAATTATGAAATGAGCATCGATAATATATATGTATTTATATAGACATGATATATATATATATGACTCCAATTACTGACATGGATTTAATATAATGTAGAAATGATAAAATGATATTGAAGATAAATGAAAACCTGAATTCTAGAGGAGGTGACAGGATTCAGTTCTACTTCCATTAGGGAACACTTGATCACCTCTCTTTAGCTGAGAACAATATTGTGGCAGTTATCTGCTTATGTTAATTTTATGATTGAAATGTAGGGGTGGAGTCTACCCTGTTAATCTGGAGATATCCATTGAGTAGCCAATGAGGTCTCTGTGTGGGCATGCCTTTCTCCTGATATGTCTGAGAAATCTCGCTGTATTTCCCTGGTGGAGATGAGAAGCTATCTTCCCCAGTTGTTGGGAGTTAGTTTCAGAGATGATGAATCATGGACAAGACAAGATGGCAGCATCCGAGAAGCTGGAGGAGCCGGCAGAGAGACCACATGGCTTTGCCCTGATGGAGCCAGACCTCTGAATGTGGGGCGGCCACATGGAGACCTCTGCCAGTGATGAGTTGGTTCTGCCACCATGGGGTACTATTGATGGACCCTGAGCCCTGGAAGCAAGGAGCCATGTGGAGACCCCTGCCAGCAACAGGATTCTGCACCCACTGACCTATGACTTCATGAGTTGGAAAGAGACTTTATAGACTGATTTTAGGCATATGGATTAATATCGGATTTATGACTTTGAACTGGACTGCGCTGGGATGTTTTCTCAATGTCCTGTTCATCTTGTTTATAAACCTTTTCCTTATATCCATATGCATGTCTACAAATTTGTTACTCTAGTCTACCCGGACTAACACAGATATGCATCAATTGTCAGACAGGTCAATAGTAAAAGTCCAAATCTACTGCCATCTAATCAATTCCAACTCATAATCAACTTTTATAAGGTTTTCATGAATGCAACTTTTCCTAGGTAACTGAACTGCTGGTGAGTTTGAAGCCCCGACCTTGTGGTTACCAGCCCAACACAATTCATAGTATCACAGGGTTCCCAGGCAGTTACTATGAGTGCAGACAGCTGGGGGGAAAGCAGGTAGCTGTATTGTAGCAGTTATTCTTTAAATTGCAATTCAGTTTTATTTCCTTGTCATCTTTCCTTGGTCAATTGTTCAAAAGCACTCAAATTTCTCTGTGCCCACTGTGTTACCAAAGGATGATCTAGTTAAACAACAATTATTATTTTTTCTAATTGTTCCCTACTATATTGTGTTCTAATGTTTAACTTCACTAACATGGGAAATGGTCCCTAAAACTGGAGCAATCTGAAATGAAACCATCTATTCAAGTCCTTCCTTCCATTTGGTTGAAATTCCATAATGTTGGCTCACCACCTTCTTAAGCTTATAATCTATATCCTTTTTCTAATCCCAACTATGTCTAATTGCTAAAACAAATATTTCTCATTTCATTAGATAGTTTAAATGAATAGTCTGTCAGTTGAGGTGTATAAGGTACACGAAAGGCATATAGGCTATACACATAGTGATCCTTGCTACACATCTATCTTATTTCTCATAGATGTGATGCAGAATCAAATATCATTTGACTTGACACTTTAAATTGTCGCATTGATGCCACTTTTTACTGAGCTCACATATACACAGCAAACTTACTTGGCTCTGGTAAAATCATTAGTGCTTTAATCTAAAAATGGTTGTTTCTGGGATAGTTGGTGTTAGGTCTAGCACCAACAGAAGTGTACTTTACTTCAGCTAAACTCAGAAGATGTCTGGCCACAATGATAAGTTTAGGGTTAAATGTGCCATAGAGAAGATCAATTTGGATCAGCCAGGAAGTTTTAAGAAACTGTGTGACCTAATTATGTGGTAGACTTGTTTTCTCAGAGAACAGATGTAATGGCAAAATGAATCATGCAAATTTTGAACTGAAGTCAAGGCTGCAAATTTTAGAGAGAATTTCATCTCAGTCAAGGAATGCTGTTTTAGGACAAGCCTAAATCTAATATTTCCCTTGGCCTTTTCAGATATATGATTCTGCTTTCTATGTGTTTATCTTTCACTTGTCATCAAAGAATGACCTGATAAACTTGATAAAGGACTTTTGTTAATAGTGTATTCTATTTTCTCCTTGACATATTATTTTTTCTATTCCTCATTAACTCTGAAGTTGTATATGGAAACTCCTTGGAAAACAAATGCAGCTTGCAGTCACTTTTTCATTATCCTTGCAGCTTAACATTTTACTTTCTTGTATTTCCACAACATCATTTTTGTATGATTACCTTGCATGTGTCTTGTAAAGTCCATGATTTCCTGAGTAAGGATAGAAATTATTTGTGTAGATAAATTCAATAGATAAAATATTTAGGACTAGGAGGGTGGATTGCTAAGTGAATTAAGTCC
>PVJH01038164.1:0-17345 GCA_004026705.1 Nesogale talazaci | reverse complement strand
GCTCTCATTAGATGAGTTGCAATGCCTTTCAACTTGCAGGGGCTGCGCAACCTTCTCCTATAGGATTGTTGTGAATCAGAATGGAATTAATGGCAGTTAGTTTTTTGCTCCTAGCCTGTATTTTGGTTATTTGAAATTTAACCCACTAATACCTTATTTATTTACAACCAAATTCTCATTTTTCACCAGCTGAGAATACTATTCTATAATGTTTGAATGAATATGATATTTTGTTATGGCTTAAATCTTATAAATTTATGTCTCTATAATTTCACTAGTACTTTCAAGATATTATTGTCCTTCTTGAACTATAATAATGTGTCACTTTTTGAGGACTGGTTATCTCTCAAGTTTTCATTTTTGCAGGGCAAAATAAAAAAATGGAATATTATCAGATTGTTTCATGAGAACCACTCATAAAGTTGGTGTCAGACTAAGAGGTTTGCATAGCAAGCAACAATAATGCTAACACATTCTTCATAAATAGACTCAGATACAGTGATGTTTATTGCATATTAAATATTTTGACTTTTGGAAATAAATCTACGGTAAACCTGAATTAAAGTAGTTGACCAAGTAGACTCTCAAGCATGCCTTCTGATTTTCAGACTCTTTGAGGGTAGAATGGCATGAATGATTTGCCCTGTTCTCAGCCTTAGCAGCTCATGAGGACATTGAAATTGTAGAAAGAGTCAAGCAGAATGATCACTGAGTATAATATCAGAATATAGCCAACTGGTTCCTTAGTCCATGTGACATGCGAGCTTTAATTGTAATCTGATAATAACTACTACTATGAATACAGTCGGTTACCTTTAAAACAAAACAAATATGTGAAAAAGAGCACAGACATAAACTGAATTGTTTATAATACCACATAAATTTCTGGAATAAAATTATAATTTATCCACTTATTTTTGGTGCACAATAGTGTTACCATTCAAGTTTAGATTTGCAGCATTGTGGCTTACCAGTTGGATAATGCAAACTGAAGTCATCGAAATTTCAGCAGCATATTAGAATTAGTTTAAAAATAAATTAAAGGATCCATCAATATGCTGCCTACAATAGACATACATTAGGCCCCAAACCAAAAATACAGTAAAATTCATAGACTGGAGAAAAAAGTATAAGCAAATGACAATCATAAAAGCATAGGAATACCAATACTAACTTTTGAGAAAATAGATGTTAAGCGGAAAATATGCATGAAACAAGGAAAGACATATAATGATGAAAAAGTCCATCAAATAAGAGACATAACCATAATGTGTATGAAAGAGTCTCCCAACACGAGAAATCAAACTCGAGCAGAATTTAAGAGATAAATAGACAATTTTAGAAGAATAGTAGCAGGCTTTGATATATCACTTTTTTCTTTTTTCCGCATCACTGCCCTGGTGGGAGTAGGAGGCCCAGCCTTGCTCCTGGAGAGCTGCTGCTGGATATGAACCGTCAACCCTGTGGGCCGCAGTTCTGCACACAACCACTGCATCACCGGGGCTCAGCTGACAGATCACATGTAATGAAAAGCAGAAATAGAAACTCAACAGACACAAAGAACTAAACATCATACCAAACAATTGGACCTCATGGGCAGAGGGGACACTCCACCCAACAGTAGCACAATGTGGACTTTTTCCTAGTGCACAAGGAATATGCTTCAGGGTAGACCATGTACTCAGCCAAAGAGCAGCCTCCATAAGATTTAAAACATTTAAGTACTATCAAGCGTCTTAGAACACAATGCTATAAAATTAGAAGTCAACAGTAGAAAGATGAAGGGGGAAAAATAAATACATGAAAATTAAATATCTGCTTACAAACTATTGGGAAATGAAAGAAATTTTTAAAATGAAATAATTTGAGCCAGATGAGAATGAAAACACAAGCCTTGTGACACAACAAAAGCAATGCTCATAGGGAAATTTTTAGCATTAAACACACATTAAAAAGGAAAAGGAAGCAGGATTAGCACCTTAACTCAATATCTCCAATAAGAAAAGAGGCAATAAAGTAAATCTATGGTCACCAGAAAATAAATAAGATTATAGCAGAAATAGATGAAATAGAAAGCAAAAAAAAGAATTATAAGTTATCAATAAGACTAGAATTTGGTTTGAAAGAATTGATGCAATCAATAAACCACTTGATATCTAACAAAAGAAAAGATGCAAATAAGAAATGAAATGAATGATTTCATGACAAAACCAAGAGAAATGTAAAGGTTAATAATAGAATCCCCTGAAGAACTATATTCCAATATATTTGACAGCCTATAAGAAATGAACAACTTTCTAGAAAAACGCTACCTGCTGAGATGTACTTAGTTAATAGGGTCCTTCCAACCATAATTCTTTATGTGATATATTACAATGCCAGACTCTATGCCTGTGGTTATAATCCCATTATAGGGAGAACTCTGCCATACTAATGGACAAGATTAAGTTGGGGTTAAATCCTGACCTTGGTAGAAGGTGTGAACCAAGTCACACCCTTTGTTTCCTTTGGGGTATTATATGGTAACAGAAAACATTCCTCCATCAAAGCCATTTCTTAGGAGCCTTCGGGGACCTTAATAAAAGCAGGTTTGAGACCTCTGTCTGCACTGGCAGAGGCTGAGAACAGAGGCCCTAGAAATTGGCATGCAGACTCTGAGGGAGCAAGATGAGAGGCTGAGGCCAGGAAACCGTCAGACGGAAGAGAGCTGAGCAGAGACTATGGGAGTGTGAGGCAGAGTGAAGAGCAGAGGCCAACGGACCACATGCATGGCCGAGAGCCTGACGACTACAGAGACTTGGCTGCTGGCTGAGGATGGATGTTGTGGACCAATGAGTGTATCCCCTACTGGTTACTGATCCTGATTTGTGGTAATTATTAACTCCCCTAACAAATCAAGCTTAATTGCCATTGAGTCAATGGCCACTCATAGCGATCCTATAAGACAGGGTAGACATGCCTGTGGGAGTCTCTGTGTACAGGAGTAGAAAGTCCCGTCTTTCTTCCGAGGAGCTGCTGGTGGTTTCAAACTGCCCACCAGGAGGATCACAGTCCAGTGCCTAACCACTACACAACCAGGGCTATTTTTATTTAATAAAAGTTCTGTGATTTTGCAGCAACACTTTTGACTTAACCTGTATTTTTCGGACCATAAGACACACCCTCCCCTCCAAAAAGAGTGGGGGGAAAGTGAGGGTGCATCTTATGGTCTGAAGGTGGGGTACCCCAGAACATTTTAGTATACTGGGACTATTTGGTTCAGCATATATTTTTCTCTTGTTCTAAAAACTGAGTGTGTCTTATGATCAGGTGCATCTTAGGATCCGAAAAATACAGTACCCTTGTGTAACTGGCATCAACAGTCTGCGATCAAACACAATCGATTCTTAGTAAACAGCACAACTTGGATGAAAGTACTTTGAACATTTACAGTGCTCAAAATGCTCACACCCCAAACTCCTCATCTCGCATACTTTTTTCTCCTCTCCTCTTTTTTCTCCTCTTTCTATTTTAAGAGTAGAAGAGTGGTAAACTAGATTTGCTTATGGCTCTTAAAAAATTGGAAGCAAGTAAAAAGCAGCTATTTACCTGTAAAGATGTTGTAAGCACTAAAAATATTATGTGAAAGTTTAATTTTGTTTCCATGAGTATACATAAAGAGTAACTTAAAAATATTGTTTTATTGGGGGCATATACAACTGTTACTACAATCCATTCATCCTTTGTATCAAGCACATGTTGCCATCATAATTCTCAAAACATGTGCTTTCTACTTGAGTCTTTGGTATCAGCTCCTCATTTTTCCCTATCCTCACAAACCATTGATAATTTATAAATTATTATTATCTTGTCATGTCTTACACTGTCCGAAGTCTCCTTTCACTCACTTTTCTGTTGCCTGTCCCTGGGGAATGAACTATATGGAGATCCTTGTGATTGGTTCCCCCTTTCTACTCGACTTTCACTCCACCCTTCCGATATCACCACTCTCACACTGGTCCTGAAGGGTTCATCTGTCCTGGCTTCCCCGTGTTTCCAGTTCCTACATAGTAACTTCTAAAAAAAATGTGTATAAGTCAGGGGCTTACATTTCAGACCAGCAGTTCTCAAAAAAAAAAAAAGTCATCAACCTTCGATCCCCCGATTTTTCTTCTCCCTCTTAAGGTGCTCCATGCTCCTTTTCACCAAATCAATACCTATCAACTTGGGAGGCCTTTGCTGCAGCTTCCCTCTCCTCTGTCCCTCCCTTCCAAAAAGACATACATTGTCGAGTTGATTCTGACTCACAAGACGGGGTTTCCAAGACTGTAACTGTAGGAGAAGAAAGCTCCTCTTTCTCCTGGGAGGTGACTAGTGGGTTAACTAGCCTTGTGGTTAGAGCCCATCGGGTTACCAACTGTGCCACCAGGGAAACTCGGAAGTCCCTTCCCTCTGGTATACTTTTTCTCTAGGGTTTTTATTCTTATAAATGTGTTTTGTTTTGTTTTTTATAATCACTACCCATTTGTGATTGACCAATTTCACTAAAGATAATGTTTTCCATGTCCCGAGGTGTTTCATGGTTTCATCATTGTTTTTCAGTGATGAGTAGTATTCCAATTGTGTGTGCACATCAACCTTTCTTTATTATTTCTCTACTGGTGGGCCTTTATGCTGTTTTTAACTTCTTGTTCTTGTGAACAATGCTATGATAATGTGAGGAAGCGTGCAGATGTCTTTTACCTCTTTTAGGGTATATACCTAGCAGAAGGTATATATGGTTGGATCACATATATATGTGGTTGGATCACATGAAATATGTATTCCCAGTTGTTTGAAGTATTGCCATATTTATTTCCACAATGATTATAGAAGAAATAGCAACCTTGTAGTGAAGAAACTTGGCAGATGCCACTTTGGCCAAATGGTCAAGGGTATCACCACTAATACCATATAAGTCATGTTGATGCCAGGCTCTTCATTACTGATGTGATAAGAATACCACCTTTTTGCTATACCTCCCAACCCAGAACCCTTGTCTAATTGTTAAAAACAACAGAGAAGCAAACAAAAACACGCCCTCAAATTCAAATTGTAGTTCTGACCAGCCTTGTCAGAACTAAAAATCATGAAAAATCAACATGTATACTGGTAATGAATGATGTTAACATTAGGGAGAGTTGGGTGAAATGTATGCAGGGATTGCCTGTACTCTCCTTTGTAACTTTTCTGTATACCTAAAATTATTCTAGAGTATTTTTTTATTTGGAAAGAGTAATGAAAAAAATGGCACACAGAAAAGGGCTAAATTATTTGAAATTTAAATCCTTTCCCAGAGGGAAGGATTGATTGGCAAGCAAACATATCTGGAGATGTTATTTACATGAAAATACACTTATTTCATCAGAAAATAGACATCGATCACAATTAATTTATTTATTTATTTTGGGGGGCCATCACTGCCCTCTGGTGGTTGTGGGAGCTACCCAGCGCTGCTCCTGAGAGCCGCCACTGGATTTGAACTGCCAAGCCCACGGGCCTGCACTCAACCACTTACGCCACCTGGTCTCAGCCCGATCACAATTTATTTAAGAAATACAATGGTCAAATATGAAAATTATTTAAATCACACTAGTAATTACAGGATTTCCCATTAAAATAATATTGGGAAAATCTTCATCTACTAAATTTTCCAAAATGGAAAAATAATGGTATTCCTTTCTAATGAAGATAAGTGGATGAATGAATAGATTGGTGAAACTTTTTTCTAGAAAGTAGCTGACCAATAGAGGAATGAGATCTTATTAGAACTTGTGCTTGTAATCACAGCTATATGAGTTTTTTCTAAAGGACATAATCAGAGATGTAAAACTTTCTAGTAGACATTACAAAAATCACAAGGTTGTTGATTATGAAAAACTTAAGTGTCTGGGAGCTTAGACGTCATAAGTAGAGGTAACCCTGGAGAACAGAATGTCATGGGACCAGTGCCCATCGTAACCTGAAGAAAAGCAATAAAAACAAGATAAAGGTCTTAGATCCCTGACTTTGTGTTCATGTATAAAAGCATGTCTATTAAAGGGATGTCAAGGAACTCTATTTTTTTTGTTTTTGTTTTGTGGCATTACTGCCCTGCTGGGAGTAGGAAGCCCAGCCTTGCTCCTGGAGAGCTGCTGCTGGACTTGAACCATCAACCCTGTGGGCTGCAGTCCTGCTCACAACCACTATGCCACCAGGACTCAGCCAAGGAAATGTATCATCATGTAAAAATTGTCTTTTCTTGAGAATGTGGTCATTTTTGTTTTATCTCCTCCGCATTTTCAAAATTGCCTGTTAAGAAAATTATTACTTGGACTGAGCCCCGGTGGCGTAGTGGTTGTGCGCGGGACTGTGGCCCACTGGGATGGAGGTTCAATTCCGGCTCCCAGGAGCAAAGGCTGGGCCTCCTACTCCCACCACCTGAGGGCAGTGATGCCTAAAAAAAAAAAAAGACAATGGAAAAAAAAAAAAGAAAATTACTTTTATAATTGGGGGGGGGGGACAGATATGACAAGCAATATGGTTGATTTGTTTCTTTCACCTTTATTGTTGATTTAATTAAGAACATGTCTCATTTTAATTTTGTGCTGTGAAAAATACTTCTTCTTTCCACTAGGAAGCTCCTCAGGGTACTCCCACTGCCGAGTGAGAACTGGGGAGCACTAGTTGGAGAATGGTGCTGTCATCCTGACCCCTTTGCAAACAAGCCGCTTCACCCAGGAGAGAATGACTGTTTTATTGGAGACTCCTTCTTCTTGGTGAATTTAAGAAACGATTCATGGCTACCAAGACCAGAAGTTGAAACGTATTCTCCTTCTTCTGAGAAACATTTTGAATCGGTAAAATATCTTTTCACAATAAATGTTGGTGTGGAGGTTGGCTTAGTTATTGGTTTCTTTTGTCTCTGCTGAAATGTTAGCTCTGTCTGCCTCTGTTCGTCAAACTCTGCTCTATTGCTGTCACTAACTTACTGCTATCAGGATGATGCCAACGTAGAGCGACTCTAGAGGATAGAGCAGAACCTATCTTTCGGGTTGCTAAGAATTTTAATCTTTACAGGAATGGAGGGAGCATTTGAGAACTAGAAGAAAGTTGCATATTTCATTGTTACTACACTCTACCTTGACTAGCTCATCTCCTCCCTGCAACCCCTCTGTAAGAGGATGTCGCTTCACCTATTGATGGGCTTTGGTTCCCCAATTTGTATCTCCCCTCATTTATAATGATATAATTTTTCATTTTTTGCTGCCTGATACTGGATCACATGGACACCTCGTGGTCACACAGGCTGGTGTGCTTCTTCCATGTGGGCTTTGTTGCTTCTGAGCTGGAAGGCTGCTTGTTTACTCAAACCTTTAAGACCTTAGATACTATATCTTTTGGTAACTGGGCACCATCAGCTTTTTCATCACATTTGCTTATGCACACATTTGTCATCAGTGATCATATCAGGAAAGTGAGCATGCAATCTTATGATTTTTAGTTCTTGACGCCTGATAACTGATTCCTTTGACACCGCGTGCTCACAAGCTAGATGACTGCTTGTTTACTTTCAAACCTTTGAGACCCCAGACACTGGCCGTCAATTTTTATGGAAGCAGATCACCATATCCTTCTCCTGTGTAGTGGCTGATGGGTTTGAACTGCTGACATTTTGGTTAGCAACTAGATGCTTAACCCCTGTACCACTGAGGCTCTTGATGATAGGTGTAAACATTTACTGTGTGCTCATACTCTAGATTGCTGCTGGTGTTACAGGCCAGATGGCATAGAGAAAAGGAGGACATGGAGTCCACGCATGTAAATACAGCTGTGCCATAGAGTCTAGGTTGGTGCTTGACAATGTGAGGTCAGGTGGCTCTTGCTATATATGTTGCTTTAGGGAAAAGGCGATTTTCTCTTAACTGCAGAGAACAAGTGGTTTATTTGAAAAGAAAATCAATGGCATTGGCTTAGCCTTTGTGAGAAATCATTCCTCTGATGGGAAGTCGATACAGATAAGGATTTAAAATCTAAGAGAAAGCTGTGGGCAGAGAATATTCATTTTGACATCTGATTTTTGATAGAAACCAGAGTATTTTTAAAATTTTGCTTGTAACTCATTAAAATTTTATAATAAACTGATGCTTATCAACAAGAAATATGCAGCAGTTGAGCATGTCTTTGGCTGTAAATTAATTCACGTAACTTTTCTATTTTAAGGACTGTTATGAAAATTCTCCAAATTTTGAGGTTAAATTTGATGTCAGTTAAAATTAAAGTGCCTTCTCATTTACCGTAAACACAATTGCCATTACCCAAATTTAGTTTGTTTTAAATTTTGATACTTTAACACTTTGCTTAACACTTGTTGAACTTAGTCAATCACAAAAAGACAAATATTTTACAACTATTATGAAATAGAAAGTCAAGAGAAAGGTAGCATTACTGCCCCTCCCTCCAAAAAAAAGGGGGGGGGCCATTGAATGGTTACCAGGAGAGAGAAAGAAAAGGGGAAGCAATAGGCTGGAAGGTAGACAGAAAGGGAGCAAATCTCCTGCACATGGGAAAAGAACAACAACAAAAGAGATAGGGGACAGGGCAAGGTATAGGGAGACTTGATGAGTGGTTATATACAAAATATGATTTGAAATGTAAGCCTTCTCGAGTCACAATAAAAATTGTTTTTTTTAAATTATTGCTAAAAAAAATGACAAATTAAAAAATAATATAAATTAAAATATTAGTTAGAAGCCAATCTAGATAGGTTATGATGTTTAACTTGATTACATTTATATTGAAATCTAAATTTATGTGCCCATACTTTATGTGCTTTAGCTTCGTGGTTAAGGTATATGTTTTAGGAATATGTCAAAGGAGGGAGCCATAGAAGAGTAGAGAGGCATGAAGAGAAACCATCAATTCCCTTATTTCGATAAATTCTATGTGTCATTTACGTGGTGCTATTTGGCAAGAATTTTTCTTAATTGTAAACAACCATGCTATGTGTTAAAGAAAGACATTACAGGTTTTAGTATCAAGGAGACTGTGGGAAATTACTATACTGACAAGCTGCCATTGACAAGATTGTTTTCAAGTTAGCCTAGATGGAAGTTTCCACTTTAATTGCATATTGTTGCAGTTGAAAGAGTATGCCTGTGACTAAAATAGTAACATAAATTTGGAGGGACATGCTTGAACAGGATTCTCAAGGCTCCTGTGGGAACAAGACTGCTCTGTGCTATCGAAAACCTATTCCTCATAGAGCCCAGTCTAGCGATCTAGCAGGGTTTGGAAATGTCACATGGTGACACAGCCTCCTAATGGTATCTCTTGGGAAACACTTTTTTTTGACGAGATGATATCAAGGGTCCTTATAAATTGAAACAACACAAAGGAGAATAAAAACGAGGACAGGAAGCTAACCCACCTCTCTGAGCAGCCATGCCATCTCTCAGATATATTGATTTAATTAGTCTGCAACGATGTCTGTCGTGGGTGTTTGCTCTGTAGTCCCTACACTGGGAGGCTGCTTCATTTACAGGGCTCCCTTTCGGGTTTCCTTTACGTACAGTTCTTTAAACAAAATGAAGTGTTATGTAAAGCACTATGTAAAGTGTTATGTCATCACTTAAAGCAGTCTGACTTTTAAAAGCAACATAAAGTATCATCAAGGCTGACACTAGTTTCTCTTGCTCACAGACCCTTTTATTTTCAAACGTTGTGTGCTAAGGTTTTCCCACACTCCTACATTCATTTGTCATCTCTTGGGCTAATTTTGGTTCCTGCCAACATAATACAAAATTTGCATTTTTAATAGGATGATAAAGATCGTGCCTCAACCTCTTATAAAAGTTATAATATTATTCTAGACTTAGAATATATAGCCACAATTTGACTTCATTTGATTTTTTTTAAGGGTAAACAATGTGAGTTTTGATGATTACTTTTAGGGAGTATGACTAACAGCACTACCTATTTATCCTTACTTTTTTCCAGCCTGTATACTTAATTTATTGATCTTGGTGATTTGTTTGCTTTGCTCCATCCATGTACTTTTGTTTTGGCTTAGTTGTTTCTGGAAAATGAGTTGCTAAATTTGTAAGCGTTCACAAAAGTAAAGAGTGTTTCCATGAACTTCAGTATGCCAGTTCTGATTCATTAGTTATACTGTATCTGTTTCTTTTTCTTTTTTCTGAAGTGCTTCAAAGGAGATCTCAGACATTATGTCATTTTATTCCTACATGCTTCAGTGTATGCTTCTAAAATTTATGCATTTTTCCTACATTACCACGGTTTCATTGTCAGACTTAACAAATGGACAAATGTTCCTTGATGACACAAATAACCATATTGTCTCAAATATGTCTTTCATTGTAAGGTCATTCGAATCACTAACCACACATTTGGCTGTTTACAGTAATTTGTTCTTTATTGATCTGACTTTGGAAACCTGATTACCCATCCCTGATGGGGTAGATTCTTATTTAGAAAGCAAGCAAGCAAATAAACAACATCCATTTCCTATCTCATTTGAAAGAAATCAGCCAGTATACTGCAAGAGCAATGATTACAAAAAAACAACCCCATAACAGCACCTGACAAAAAAGGCTCTGGTTTGAATAGAAATGTTCTTCCTTCTACAGCAATACTGTATGTCAATTCTAGTTTGGGGTAATGGTATATGCTAATTTTAGTATGGTTTAATTAGGTTTAAATGTATCAAGCAAAAATGTTTGTACTATGAATTTGGACTCACACCAAACTTCAAACTACTGCCATGGAATTGATTCCAACTCATGGCAGCCCTATATAGACTTTCCAAGTCTCTAAATCTTTACGATAGCAGAAGGCTCCTTTCCTCCTTGGAATGGTGCATGGGTTTGAACCACCAGTAAGCTGATTGGACCGCCAGTGTTTATTGTAAGAACAAAATGAACTGTGGAAAGAACAACCCTTTATGGTGGACCATACTGATGGCTAGGAGCCTTGGTGGAGTCAGTTATTCATTGTACTAACTGCAAGATCAGCAGTTTGAAACCACCGGCTGCTGTGTGTGAGGAAAATGAGGCTTTCTACTCCCATAATGATCTTACAGTCTTAGAAACCCACAGGCAATTCTACTCTGCCCTACAGGGTCGATAATCAGCTCAATGGCAATGAACTGAAATACTGATTTCTGAGCTGTGTTCTTTTGTAACTGTGTCTGGACACTAACAAATTGGCACTTGTCTTGCTCTTTTCATCTGTCTATTTTGATAGAAGTGACCTCAGCAACTGAGTTCCCCGCACCAAGCTCACTCTGAGCCCTGCTGTCTGTGCAAAAGCCAGAGGTGGCAAAGTCTCACTGTGAAACCCATGCCTGCGTGTGCCTGGATAAGTTTTAGAGTGAAGTGTAGTTTTGGTTTTTGAGCTTTTGCTGTGATTTCAGTTTTTGAGTAGAGCGTTTTAGAGACTAGAGAATCTACTCAATTTCTATAGCAAGACTACAGAGAAACTGTAATAAGTGTATAAAGAAATTCAACTTGGAAAAGCTCTTGGGCATTATGAATCAGAGAAATCCATTAATATCAGCTGTGCAACTGTTTCACATTTTTGACCTCTAAACATTTTCATCAAGAGCCTATCACAACACCTCAAGCAAAAATTTCTTGAGGCAATATTTCCCATTATTTGAAGAATTATAATGTTTTTATTCTATTTTCTTTTTTAAAAAGTAGGCTGCAGCCCACTAAGTTGGGTCCACAACCCAATAACCTGCAGTTTGGGGAGCACTTGGCATTGTACATAAGAGTACACACTTTAGCATCGGAGAGACCTGAATTAAAGATTCAGCTCTACTAGTTACTAGCGGTAGGTTCATAGAGCCCATTGTGCTTCTTATCACTTTTTAGGAAGTGGCTACTAAGGTTACATGAAATACAACTATAATTATTTGAAGAACCTGGATCTAAATATCAGCGCCTTAAGTTATTAACAGATCCATGGAACCCAATGTGCTTTGTAGTCCAACTTCTTAGGAAGTAGCTTTTTATGTAAAGTGAAATATAATTGTATTGATAAATTAAAACTTACTCCTCAGATTAATAAATCTGTTTCTTGTATGTGAAAGTTACAGTCCCCTCCTTCCTTCTGTAGACTAATACTTCTATTCTTTGGCTTCCTAAGAGACATAAATGACACCAAGTGTCCAGAGGTACAGTACTAATCCTTTTCCCTGCCCACCTTTACAAGGTTTACAGTGTTGGCAGTACATCTCTTCATGAGCAAGGCTTTATGATTTTAAAGGAGACCATTGATAGAGGAGCAAAAGGCCATACTTTTGTTGGCATAGTGATAGGTCACAACTATCTATTTTAATCTGCATCCAAAATGATATGATATTTTTAATGTTTTGAAGTTTAAGAATGTTGCAGGGATTTGTCCTGGAACCTATTGCATTTTTCCAGTTTCAGTGCATTTCTTAACTTGAAAAATAGAATTAGAGAAATAGATGAACTATTTTGTCTTCTGAATTGTGGGTAGTTATGAGTTATAGGGAGGCCAAAGAAGAATTAATGCATTTGAATTATGTTGGTGAAGAATATATATACAATGGACTGCCAAAGAACGAACAAATCTATGTTGGAAGTACAGCCAGAATGCTCCTTAGGGTCCAAGGTGGTGAGACTTTGTCTCACTTGGTTGGGGCCTTTTATCAGGAGGAACCAGTCTCTGGAGAAGTTAACTTGCTTGATAAAGTAGTGAGTTGGCAAAAGAGAGAAAGCTCCTTAATGAGATGGCTTGAAACAGTCATGAGGTCAGACATGGCAATGACGATGGGGACGGTGTCAGACTGGATTGTGTTTTGTCCAGTTACACTCAGAGTCACTGGGAGGCAGGACTGACTTGGCAGCACCTAGTGATTCTAACAGCATGAGTTAACAGACTATTTTTATATTAACTCGAACTCAGCTTGCAGTCAAAATAAAGAGTTCAAGTGCTCATTTATCTGTTTTGTAGATTCATGAGCTAGAGCAAGTTACCGGTTCTCTTTCTCTTTGTTGCCCACCGTCTGCCTTCTCTAATCTATGAGGATATTTTGAAGAACTTCGGTAAATGTAAGGTGCTTATTATTCAAATTAACAGTAAAACTGGACTCATCAGCAAATGAATAGGTTTGTAAAAATCTGTGCGGGCTGAGTCCCGGTGGCATAAGTGGTTGAGTGTGGCACTGTGGCCCGTGGGCTTGGTGGTTCAAATCCAGTGGTGGCTCTCAGGAGCAGCGCTGGGAGCTCCCAATGACCACCAGGGGGCAGTGATGCCCCCGCCCCCCCAAATCTGTGCATCATTCCTGTCTTTAGATTTAAGAAAAATTATCTCTTTGTATGAGAATTATGCAGAGAAACTGAATGTATTTCTAGTATTTAGTGAGGGCAGAATAAAAAGTAAAGTTCAATGTCTACTCTAGAGACTACGTTAAAATGATATATTCCTTTTAAGAAAAGCTGAATGACATTTAATGACATTTTTCTAATCTACAGAAACCCAAGGCAAATACCAAAGTAATTTGTAAGCGTTGTAAGGTAATATTGGGAGAGACCATGTCATCAGGTAAGAATTTCGTAACAAAAAACCAAATTGATTGTCTTCTAATTAAGAGTAAAAAGTAACAAAAATGATTTTAAAAAATAGAAAAAGATTTTTAGTAATTCGAGATGATTAATGTAAGTTATACAATAGATGCTTTTCAAAATATAAACCAACTAACCAATATTACCCTATATACCAAAACATAATTTGGCCTTTATAAGGGCAAAGAATTGAGTTTTAAGCAATAAGCTGTTGATTATTTTTGATTTTCATATTATTTTGTGGTTATAAAGCAATAGTATAAAGTTTGTACTGGGATCTGTCTTAAAGAAGATTAGAGCCTTTCTCATAACACAGCTCCTCAGTTGCAAAGTTGGTACCCAGAGACTGAGAAGTTTCTTTTTCTGGTTGCCATCTGTCTTGGGGCTGTTTCATGTAATAGTTTGGGGTTAGGGTGGTGGGTATAGTGAAGAGGTAGGTTGGATAAGCTCTGTTAAAAGGGAAGAAGCATTCTGAATTTTGTACCTTGTTGTTTCTTTTATGTTTTTAGGTAAAGTCCATTTTATTTAAAACAGGATTTAAAGTCTAATACTGAAAATCCTAATAATTAAAAAGCTTTACTGTTTAAACATGGAGGTTTAAAATGTTTAGAGAGCTGCAACATGTTGTGTTGGCTTTGTGGGTATGGAATAATTGCTTTTATATGATTAATTTGGCAATGTAACTTAAGGGAAAGTAGATGGTGGTAGGTTTTGTTTGTTTTGCGAATAATGAAAAGTCTTACAAAACCTTGGCTTTGAGTAAACAAACTGAAGAGTAAGTGATGCCATACTCTGTGTCATTTTTGGATAATAAAAGCAAACCATTTAGTAAACAATTGAAAATGGTTTTAAGGCATAACTTATTTAAATAATGAGTAAAGCGTCTGATTCTAGATCAGCAAATAGAGGGCTCAGAGCCTTGAGTTCATTTTTGTCTTGAGATCACGTAAGTATTGAACTGCAACTGCAAAGTCGGTGATGCAATCCCACCAGTTTCTCTGTGAGGAGAAAATGAGGCTATCTGCTCCCAGAAAGACTGACAGCCTTGGAAACCTTATAGGTCCACTATGTGGCAGAACTGACTTGATATCAATAAATTGTGTTTGGGGGTTGAAGTGAATTTATTTTTTATATTTTCTTCTTTGTGAAATCGAATGCAAAAATGATAGGAAATAAAAATAGTAAACATCTGCAAAGATAAAGAAATGCAAAGGACACGGCCAAGACTTAGCAAAATTTTGAAATCTATAAAAGTAAGGAAGGAATGATATTTGGCAATGCAGAAGAAGCTTGAGAAGGCCATTTTTCCTGTAGTATTAGATAACTAAGAAACTCAGTGGGAACAAAACACTGGGAAGCTGCAGAAGGACATTTCACTGTGTTAGAAGGCAATATTCATGTAGAACACCATATCAGTTCTGAGTTGCCAAGTTAACAGAGAAGGCAGTCTGGTAAGCAAGTGAAAACAGGATGATTCATGCAGTCTACATGTGGAGTTATCAGGCCACTGGATCTCCCCTTCCACTTGTAATTTGCTTCCACCCTCCAGGTGGAGATTGGAGGACCTTTTCTTGAAATAATTAAAGTGGACTTAGGCTGGATGTTCAGGAGTGAACTTAGTAAAGTATATTGTAATTTCCTTCTTAGCCTATTGACCCAGGGGCTTTAGCATAAGAGGCCGAGTGACATTCATAGCTTCTTGTTAAATGCTATCACTTTTGTTCATAGGCACTAACATTCCTTCCTTTGGAACTAATCTCCTGGGCCTGAAACACATAAGACACTGAGATAGGAAGGAAAAAATGTGTACTGGGGAAACAGTGAGTGCTGCTACTTCCATTTCCATTCCATGGTTACTAGACCTGTGGATCCTTGGCTATGGGAAAAATTGCATCATGTATTGGAGCATTTAAAGCTCTTAAGAGAATGTTGCTCCAACCTTGGCAAGTATTGCCAGGTACCTGGCACCATTATTGTGTCTTTAGAAGGACATTTCATTGCTGTGGCAAGCCTTCTGTTCCAGGAAGGTGGGGAATATGTTAAGACCAATGAATTGCATGTTCCGTGAATTCGTGTCTATACTTCATAGGTTGTGAAGGAAATCCCTTTATCTGAAAGTCCATGGATAGTAGATTGGTAGAAGCATTGTGTGCCTGGAAGGCAAATCTATATTGAAGTTATGTTTATACTCCAATGTTATAAATTGAATTTAGCCCCCCATAGTATATGTCAGCTTGACTGGGCTATGATTCTCAATATTATTTAGTTATCCTTCCTTTTTTGATCTGACATGAATGTTCTATGTCTTTGATGTTAATCCTGAGATAAGATTGGTGGCAATTACATCAATGATATAGGATACAATCTACAGGACTAGGGTGTATCTTGAGTTAATCTCTTGAGATTAAAAAGATTTACAAATTGAACAGAGATAGGGACCACCTACCACTAAGAAAGAAGAGCTGGGAACAGAGTGAGTCCTATGGCTCCAGGGTTCCTGTGCTGAGAAACTCTTCTGCCCCATAAGGGTAGGTAAAGGACTGAGGTAAAGGACCTTCCCCCAGAGCTGAGAGATACAACCTTTTCCTAGAACTGGCACTGTGACTAGTGACAGAACACATTTCTGTTTCTTATGCCATCCACTTTTGGTTTTTCTTTGGTAGCATTAGATAACTAAGGAACCCAGTGGGAACAAAACATTGCCCTTTCCATAATGGAACCAGTCCAGTGTAATCAGTCTGTCACCAGATAGCTGGCTCATCACCTAGAGGAATGTTCCCATATAAGGGACTCTTATTGACCTTTATGAGCAGAATGAGCACTCAGCAGTGGCCACGGTCTGGCGGTGTTGCAGTTTCCATTGCATATTGTGCAGAAACATCTGTAAACCAGATACTAGACACATGTTTTCTCTTTCTTAGTCAATTGATTGTAAAGAACACACCGCGAGGCCATAGATGAAGCCTGGACGATAATATGAGGACTGAGACCACTTCCTTATATAACTTATTTGTACTGTAAGGTCTTGCTGAAGCTTGGATATCCCACTTCCATATAATCATAGAGCACTACTATGCATATTCAACTTCATGGCTTGCTAGGTCAGATCAATGACGTTACTCTTGAAGAGACTGACAAGTGTGTTACTGAGAAAACGTGACTGCTGCTATCCCTTGCTTGCAGAGATTTGTTTAAGCACATTTTGTTCGGAATAAAGCAACATATGTGTGAACTGGCACGCTAGTAGCAATACTTATTAACTTAACCTGGTCAAGTTTTCTTACAGGGTATTAGAGCATCTCTCAGATTTTTCATGCAGATTTGAGGTATGATTCTGAAGCCTGGGATGCATTTCTTTCTTTTGCCATTTTCTCTAGTGAAAGCAAGATCAACCAACCTGTTTCCCTAAACTTCTCAATTTAACAGAAATGTCGAAAGGTTATTAAATACACAATCATTCAGAAACTCATCTATCAAAGATATTTCATTTAGAAATTTTTATGCATTTCTATTGCCACCTTATCCCATGGATGGCCATTGCCCTACTAAAAATATCATCAGAGTATTGAAGTCTAGGCAAACTTGAGAACCAATTCAGACAATCCATCTTTACGGCTTTAGGTCTGTAGAACTGCTCTCAGCACCACTTGTCAGGTTCTCTAGAGGAGCAAAACCATTGAAGCACGCACACTCTCCCCTACCATAAAGTGATTCTGACTAGAGGAACCCAATATT
>PVJH01038163.1:0-17359 GCA_004026705.1 Nesogale talazaci | reverse complement strand
CCCCCTGCCCCCCGCCCGCACCCCTGCAATCTATCTTTTTTCTGAAAACTCAATCTTTGAAAACCCTACAGGGCAAACTCCCTGGGTGGCACAGTTTGTCTTCAGCTGCTAACAAAATTGTTGGTGGTTTGTGCCACCCCCTCCCCTTCCCAGTGGTGGGGTCAGGGTGGGGATGGGGTCACAGGGACCTGACATCTGCTGTCCAGTCAATTTCAACCCATAGCGACCCTGTGGGACAGAGCAGAGTTGCCCCATGGGCTCTCCAAGCCAGAATCTCCAAGGAAGCAGATTGCCCGCCTGTCTCCAGCAGAGCTGCTGCAGGGTCCCAACCTTTGGCTTAGCTGTGAACACTTAACCATTGCGCCACTGACTCTCCTTTTCATAAGATGACTGCTAAGAAAACCCTATGGGGCTGTGCTGCTCTGTGACGCGTGAGTCTCTCAAGTCCAAAACTTGACAGAAAAACAAAATCCACAGAGGACTGCCGCAAGGAGCAGAGTGCCCAGATACCACACCCATGCCCCTCCAACACACACACACACACACACACACACACACACGAGGGGGCCATGAGTTAGAATACACTGACTAGGCAGAAGCTGATGGGTTAAGAATTGACTGTCACTGCTATCAAGGCGATACTGACTCAGTGACATTATAGGGCAGATTAAACCCGCCCCTTTGAGTTTTTGGAGACTGTCGCTCACATGCTCTTCTGGGAGTGTAAAGTCTCACATCTCTCCTTTGAAGTGGCTGGTGGTTTTGAACTGTGGACGAGGATCAAGGCCCACCGCTTAACCACCAAGCCACCAGAACTCCTAAGAATTGACTGTGAAAAGGCAGAATTTGGTGCGTGGGGGGTCACGGCAGTGGTGTGATCAAAGCTCTTCGTGGGTCTGTCTGATGGGCCAGGCATTCCTGCTCTGGCCACAGACAAAATCGGTTTCCAAGTGAAGCTGCAAATGGCATCCGTTGGAACAGGTAAGTTGGAACAGGCACAAAGGATTCTTCGTGAGGCATAAACCCTTTACCATTCAGTCTCAAAAACCTTCTTTCGGGTCAATGTAAGTCAGACTGGACTGATGGCAGTGTGTCCACTCACCGCGATGGAGCTCATTCTGACTTGCGGCTCTTCAAGATGGGGTAGGACACCTCTGAGGGTTTCCAAGAGAATGTGTCTTTACCGGATTAGAGAGTTTCATCTTTCTCCCTGGCAGTGGATTAGTGCCGGGAAGACTCAAAGCCTTTTCTGTGATTTAAAACTGTCCAGGCAGCAAATGATGAAGAATCTTTAGCAAGCAGAGGTTGGCTAACTACTTTCCAAGTAAGGGCAAATGCATATACCGGGCAGGGCAGAGAAGTGTTGTCTGTAGATCTGAAACATTCCTAACGTGTGGACTGATACATACTGAAAAATCACAGCAGGTAGATGCTGGGAACACCAAAGGCACCACAGACAATGGAAGTAGGGATAGAATTCTCCCAACTTTGAAAACTTCTTGCTTTCCTGAGACACAAGGTCAGAGACGAAATGATTTGGGAAGGCAGGGAAGAGAGACAAGGAAGGCAGAAAGGATGACAAGTAACGTGGCACAGAAGAGAGGTTGCTCAGTTTCTTTCATCCGAAAGTAAAAGTGCAGGCTCAGGCTTGGGGAAAAGGCTGTTTTGCTTTTGCTGTTGAATATGTGCTGCTGAAGACCTGGGCGTGCCCCCTGTCAGAACACAAGAGCTTTGCAGCTTGTGAAGAACTCCCCAGCTGCATTCAATTACGCGCCCATATTTACTTGTGGTTGGCTTTTGCTCAGTGTGGTTGAGTAGGATAATTTCCTGCTGCTCCCAAGATGCCAGTTCCTCCCTGTTCTTTGATCTCAGTCCTCACCCAGCCCAATTGGACACAGGAAGAGTTGGGAAGCTGGCCAGTTTTGTGCCTGCCCAGTGCTTCTCTTAAGGGTGTGTCTGCATTTACGATCTGAAATCGTAAACTTTCAGAAAGCGATCTCTGCTTGTGTATTCTTTTTGGGTAACAGATCATGTTATCATCGCTAGTTTCTTTTTATTTCTCTTTACCTCCAAAATACTTTTCTTTAGGATTGGACAGTGATCTGATGGTACCGTAAGCACCTTTAACTAGAAATATAGATTTTATTATTGTCTAGTCAATTCCCAGTTCCAAGAACTCATAAAATACAAATGGATCTGGGTAAAAAAAATGCATGTCTTTGATGCACACCTCTTATCCTCTTTGTGCTGAGTGATCGAGAAGGAAGACACAAACACAGAAAACCAGAACAGCTGGCATGCAAGAACACAGACAGGCCTTAGGGAGAAGGGAGGAAGGTATCATTCTGTACTTCCACAGAGCTAATGGCTGCTCCAGCTTCAGACTATAAGAGTTGACTTTTTTGTTTCAAAATCAGAACATAGATTGAAATGACTGTGATCCTGATGCATTCGATGCACTTTGTACAGTTCTTAATGCTTACGTATGTTATGATTTGCTATTCTGCAGTTGTTGTAATGCTGCAAGCTATGCCCCTGGTAGTCTATAAATACCAGCAGAGGCACCTGGGATGGATAGGTTTTAGACTAAGCCAGGCAAAGAAGGAGGATCTGTCTATTCACTTCTGAAAAAGAAAATAGGCCAGTGAAAATGTTAGGAATAGAAGCAAACCTTGTCCATCTACAGCCAGAAGCTGAACTCTATCCAGTTGAAAAGCAATCAAACTCCGAAAAGGGAAGAGCTTCCTCCTCAAAGCAGAGTTGTCCTTAATAATGTTGATGGATAGAAACTTTCAAGACCTTTATTTGAAGATGGAGCATAGTGCAACATGGAAAAAAGTAGCTTCAAACATCAATTAATAATCAGAACATGGAATGTAAGAAATGTGAATCTAGGAACACTGGAAGGCAAGCAAACACAAATAATAGCAACAACAAAATAAATCAACCCATTGAGTTTTCATTTTATAGCCACCCTGTAAGAAGAGAGTCTTGTGAGACTATAAATCTTTGGGCAGCAGAAATATTCATCTTTATCTTGTAGAAAATCTGTATACAGACTAGGAGGTAGTTGTTTATACTGAAAAAGAGACTACTGAATGATTTCAAATAAAAAAGTTGTGTGTCGGAATTGTTTCCTTATTTATTCCATCATATTTATTCAATCTGTGTCTGAGACAATAACTTGAGAAGATGAACTATATGAAGAATAATCTGGCATCACAGGGTTGAAGGAAAACTCCATAACCCCACAACCTTGCTTGATGAAAATGAAAAGAACTTGAAATGCCTACTGAGGAGAATCTCAAATCAACACAGCCTTCTGTATCGATTACATTTCAAAAGAAAGAAAATAAGAATCTCACATCTGGGCCAAGCATCAAGAAAATATTAAAGTTGCAAAGAATTTAATTTTATTTGGGAAAGAGCAGTTAAGCAATCAAATAATATATTGTTCCAAGTAGGTTTGCTGCAAAAGACTTCTTTCCCATGTTGCAAACTGGTGATGTCATTTTCAGGCCTAAGTCATGATGATTCAAACCATGATATGTTCCTTGACCACATAAGTGTGTGAAAGTTGGGTAATGATTAAGGAAAACGAGCTCTTTTGAGCTGTGGGGTTGCAAAAGAATATTGAAACCAATATGTCCTGCACGAAGATGGAGAGTCAGAATATTCTTTAGAAGTAATGATGGTAAGGGTTTGTCTCATTTACTTTGGACATGTTATCAGGAGGCACCAGTCCCTAGAGAAAGACATCAGGGTCATCGAAAATGAGGAAGTCATCCATATATTAATGAAATGGATCGATGCAGTGGCTACAATAGGTGATCTCAAGGGTGCCACGGGATCTGGTGTCCACAGAACCTCTACGTCAGAGCCCGCTCTGTGGCACCTAGCAAAACCAACACGTCTTCAGAAGACGAAGACAAGCAATTCTGGACGAAAGTAATTACAGTAAAAACATTCAGTATATTTATACATATAATATTCAGTTAGGGATTGGAGGCATTACATATAAACATCAGAGAGTCATGGTATCTGTAAGATAGGTGCTGCAACTTCCTGTTGTATCTATTACTAATGACACTCACTGCCATCGAGTCGATTGTGACACAGAGTGACTCTATAAGTTGTATCCAGAAAGAAATCCAGCATTCATAAAAGCTGTTCTGTGGAGATCAAATGAGTTGTGAGTGTAAGTGGGGATGGCCTGCATAAGAGAGTTTCGGTGCGCTGAGACTGGTTTTCGTTGGTTGTGGTGGACGCATGCCCTGTTTAGACCCAAACTTGGCTCCTTTCATTCCTATATCCACCTGTTCTTCTCTACCTATTGCTATGCTGGCTAAGTCTCAGAATTCTGGTTCCTGTATCCAGAGGAAGTCTCTGCTTCTCCCCAACCCCTCCCCCAACTTCCCAATCTTTTTCTTTTGAAAATGTTTAGTGTGACTTAGTGAAGGTTCAAAGAAAGATCATCAGTTCTATTTCAACCATTCATACGCATTGTATTTCAACTCCTCTGCTGCAAGCCTCTGAGTTCATACCATGACGGACTCCGCTTCCTCTGAGCGTGTCCCGTTTCCTCTTTTCCTGCTCTCCTAATGCTCTGTACTTGGTCCTTGGGTAAAAGCACCCTTTGTGATCTGAAACAGCAAGTCATTTGAACAGGGGTGAGTTCAGTTCCAAGTTTTAAGGGTGAATTGGGGCCAGAGTCTTGGGGCTTCCGCAATTTTTATACCAACAGCAAACCTGATCTTTTTTATGATTTGGGGTTGTGTCTTTCATCTTTCTCTTATTCTGTTTAGAACAGTCAAATGTGATTCTTTTATGAGCAGTTCATAGTGGGAAACAGGCACAATCTAGTTCCTCTGATCATAGGGTTGCAGAGAATGGTGCTTGCGTGGTTCATTAGTATATTGGACTAATTATTTCCATATATATTTCCATTGTCATCCTTTTTCTTTCTTCTGGATGGAGAGAGGTCTATAATTGCACCTAGTATACTTTTCAAAACTCAGTTAAGACTCACCAAGATAAGATGTGGGATGTTGTCTTCGTGAACTGTACAAATGGTTAAACATTTGATCACTGATGGAAAGGTTGATGGTTCCCACCAACCCAGAAGGGCCTGGTGATCTGCTTCTACAAGGTCAAAATCAAGAAAATCTTACAGATCAGCTCTGCTGGGCAACACTGGGAGTCATCATGTGAGTACGAATCAACTCTGCAGGTATTTCCACGGGACCCCCCAAGAAGATGAAAGCAGTTCTGATCTGGAGAAAAAGCCTCTTGGAATTTTGATCTTCTATGGTTCTAGGTGGGAAGAATGGACTGTATACAAGTGATTACTTGGAAATATACGAGTCTTCTGCAGAAGGCTTTCAATAACCTGAGTGACTATAGTTTAGGAAATACCAGACAGGCAGAGAGCTGTCAAAATATAATGGAAATGGGTTATGGAGCTTAGTGAGGCCATGTCGCTATATTAATGTGGACTGTGAACTTGATTTTGAGAGCAATGTGATTTTTGAACAGGAGATGGCATTGTCAGCCTTGTGCATGGAAAAAGTATTGTGAAGTGGAATAGACGGGATGAGGAAAAGTACACCTGGGGTTCAGTGAAAAAGTCCTGTAACTGTCACAGCTAAAAAGCTCCCCAAATTGTCTGAGTGAGAGATACTAGGGAATGTGGACAGGTGGGAAGTTCCTGCAAGGGGTGGACTATGCAAAACTGGATAGTTTCCTCTAGGGGAGGTATCCAAGGAGATAAATTGGCATGTTTTAATATTTGAATAATTAGTAGCTTGCTCATCCTGTTAGTAGAGATGCTGTTGGAGAGGTTCTGACTCAGAGCAACCCAAGGTACAGTATTCTCGCAATTGTGTTTGGTCCCATTGTTTCAGCCACTGTGTCAATTTATCTCGTCGATTCACCGCCAGCGGGTCAATGCTGACTCATAGGGACCCCCTGTGAGTGTCTGAGATCGCAGCTGTTGATGGGAGTGGAAAATCCAGTCTTTCCTACAGAGCTGCGAGTGGCTTTCAACTCCTGGCCATTCAGAAAAGGCATTCCTTCATTTCACTGCCCCTCCCCTTTACCAAGCATGATGCCCTTCTCTGGGGACAATCTCTCCTGACCACATGTCCAAAGTCTGTGTGATGAAATCTCCATATCCTTGCCTCAGGCACTTTCTGGATGTTCCTCTTCCAGGATAGATCTCTTTGTTCTTTGATAGTCCACAGTCCTTTTGAAATTCTTGAGCAGAACCATATTGTCATATGAAGTTGTCTTCAGTCTTCCTTAATCAATGTTCAACATTCACATGTATATGGAAATAACAGGACTTGGGTCAGGAGCACCTGAGTCCTCAAAATAACATCCTTGCTTTGCAACCAAAGGTATCGTACAGCAGATTTACCTAAGGCAGTGCTGCAGTCAAGGTAGGATGCACAACGTATGCAGGTATGAGGTGGGTGTGGAAACGAGGAACTTAACTTTGGTAACAGCAATTGACATTTCCAGTGGAGAGGCAGATGCTGGATAAAGTTGATGTGACTGCCTAACTCCTGATGGATTGTTAAACGGTACTGTCAGAGGCCCAAAGATGAGTTTTCCCTAGAAGTATGAATGGATATATAATTTCCCCATCTCATGCATACACTCAGCATGGTTGACATACACATGGGATATACACATGATATTCGAGATGGCCTTGTGCATAGAACAAGAAAATAAGAATGTTAAGAATTCTAATTTGAGCCTTTCATTGTATTTGGGTTAAGCAAAGGACATGTTTATTTTGTGTTCAATTTGAACTCTTTGAAAACAAGAATCATAAGTGTTTGCTTTTCTTTGTACATTGCAGGAATGAAAAAAAGTAGAACTACCTCACAGATCCTTTTGGTCGTGAATACATTTTCCCCTTAGTTAGTCACTTCTCCAAAATACTCTTTCTCTGGAAGGATTGATGTAAAAAGATTCATATAGAAGATCCCCACACATGGAAAAACAGCCTTTGCCATACTGAGAACTAACTTTATATCATAGCATGATATAAACAGAAGACCAGGTCTATCATGTATGGACTTTTCTATAAATATTTACACTTCAGGCTCCATGTAAGGTCAGCAGATCTTCGGGTTTGGGGGTTACCATGGTTGGGCTGGCTGTGAAGTAAACTCCACAGCCCTGTGTGCCCTGAAAGGCATTGGTCAAACAAATGAACAAAATAAATGAAAGAATGACCCGACCCTTCTATCCAAATATCTCTGTACTTGAAACTCCAGCAATCCTTCAGGAAAGCTATTTAAAATATCCAGATCCTTATTGGTAAGGCTATTAGTTATTCTGCATTGTAATTTATCATGGAGTAATCATTTGATTATTACTGACCCTACCCACCCCCCTCCAGTGTATATTTTGGGGCAGTGAGAAACATAGAAGCGGCCCCATCTACAAGCATGTATTGAACACTTCCTTGGTGACTTTGTCTGCTCCCATTAGGGTCTGCAGCCTCACAATCGCACAGGACCACAATCTGCTCTGTCCTGAAGGGCCCCTCATCAAAGCAGTCCAGAATTGTAGTCAAGTCGATGTCAGTGAGTTTTGGCTTCCCTTTCTCCTATGCAGCCTTTATGCATTTATCATTTTATGTAGCATTCACAAAAAATTTAAGAACTAGCTGCTAGCAACCTCACTGCCATCGACTCAATGCTGATTCACAACGATTTCCTGTGGGTTTCCAAGACACTATTTGTCATCGATGGGAGTATAAAACCAAGTCTTTCTCCCTCGGAACTTCTGGTGGTTTTGAACTGTGCACCTTGAGGACCAAAGCCCAACTCGTAACCACTCCGCCACCAGGGCTCCAAGAAGGTCCATTGTATTAATGACATGACTTCCCCAAGGCCGTTCATTTGGCAAATACTAGTATCCAGGACTAAACTCAAGTTGCTTTGACTCCAGGCCTTACCTTCCAGTGTTAGGCTGAGGGTCCTAGAAAAACAAAACCAGAGACGCTCATAAACAGCTAAGAAGGGGCTTCATGTCAGGAAAGAAGGTTCTATCATCAAAGCAGTCCAGTCCAGTCCAACTCCAGTCCATGGGTCCCATGTTAACCGAGGCTCCCTTCCAGCTCATGCAGATGGAGCAGGAAAGTGAAGTGGAAAGCCAGGAGATCCCAAGCTGGTGGGTTCAGTCGTGTGGATCCAAAGTCTGCAGTAATATGGCCGGTGCCACAGCTCCCAGGGTCAGCAGATCACACATTCTGTCACCCCCTGAGCCAATCGGGCAACCCAGGCTAGCAGGAAGTGAAAAGGGGCAAGAGCGAAGTCCTCAATGTTTCTATTTTGAAAAGGAGGCATCATCAGACTGGGGCCTGATTAATAGCGGGGACCCCACCCAGACTTCCACAGAGGTGCCATCACGTTGACATCACATCTAAGCGCCACACCTCCTAACCCAGATGGAATACTGTTTCCAGGTTCAGATGTCCTATACACTCTGGGGAAACGCCTAAGGAACCCAAGGCTGTCGGGTGCCATTGGATCAACTGGGGCACCTAGTGACCCCATAAGGACAGAACTGCCCAGAAGGTTATCCCTGGAGCAATCCACCAGGTGTTTTCTCCTATGGGGTTGCTGGTGGGTTTAACGCTTTGGTGGGTACTAAGCTTTCCCTTAGTAGCCCCGGTCTGAGCCACTATAGCACTAGGGCCCCCTGCAGAGGCGTACCTGTGGCTGTCCAGTGGATTCTGACTCAAAGAGACCCTCTAGCATCTATGGGACAGGGTAGAAGTGGCCCCCACTTCTCCCAAGTGTTGTCCATCTCTGTAGCCATAGATTGCCATCTCTTTCTCCCATGGAGGGACTCCTGGCTTCAGATGCTGGCTTCTCAGTCAGCAGCTGATCACATAGCTCCTTGGTTCACAGGACACCTCCAAGAGCCTGCTCTCACCACAGAATAACCTCGTGCATTTGGAAACCACTCTTTGGCTGGACTACACAGACAGTGGCCTCCCGGAGATGGCCGCACTGCAGGAACGGTTTGGAAGCATTTTATCTTTTGAGAACATCTTTGATGTCCACAGCGTGGGTGGGTAATGGGAAGCAGAACAATTTGTTCCCCATCCCCTGACTCCAGGCCCGTGAACTGAGTTCTAAATAGAACTGTTTATCTTATGAACTTAAGGAACAATGTAGAGAAGAGGTCGTTTGCTTTCTTTCTTTAGATTCAGTGTTTAATCCTGCTTTGCCCAGGAGACAGTAAATACCTCACTGTCTCCTTCTTGTTTACTTAAATCAACCATACAGGAAACAGGCATTACCGCCGTGTAAAACCAATGATCCCAAGGCAGTGCCTGGCACACATGAGAACGTGATGTCTTCCTCTGTGCACATTATGGAGCCTGGAGTCCATTTTGAACTTGGACTGTCTGTTTAAATAGATTGGTACTCTGTCATAGATCATTCTGGTTCCCATCCAAGGGGAAGGAATGAATAGTCTCGGTGGAACCTTTTGACCCTGATTTATTTCTTGCTATTTATTTTCTAAGTTAAACATAGTTTGAGAAAGTTTCTCTAAAACAAGAATATGATGTGATCTTTTACTCTAGGGCCACAGGGCAGGGTTTGGGATGGTCTTCCGACATGAAATGAGCTGCTAGTGACTCCCGAGTCTAAACATGTCATGATAACGAACATGAATCTGAAGTCAGGGCACTTCAGTTTGAATCTTCCTTGTGACCTGGGCACAAAGCTCTCAGAGTCTCGCCTGTCAAATACCCCTGGTGGTGCAGCTACCCATCAGGCTGCTAGCCACAAGGTCAGTGGTTCAAACCCCTCAGCCAGATGATGAGGCTTCCTGGTCCCGTAACGAACTACAGTTCCAGCAACCCATGGGATCGGTTCTACTGTCCTATAGGGTCTTCTGAATCAGAATCAACTCAGCAGCAATGTGGGAGGGAGGAATTTTCCTTTTCCTCTTGTGATAACTTTCTATTAGGGTTCCTAGTATACGAGAACTGGGACAAGATGACTTGGAGAGACAGCAAACACCATTACCCACAACTACCAGAACAGCTGTTGGAAGCTGTGACAGGTAGCTTTGTTAAGCCAACATGGCCAAAGAAGATAGGGAGGTATGTTATGACAGCAGGACTAATGAACACAGGAGATTGATTGAAGGGCAGAAATAGAAATGGCTTGGGAATCCCGGCCTGGCTCTCTTGCTCTTGGATCTTCGGACCAGCCGACTGCTGTGTTTGTCCTGTGCCTCGATCTGCAAGCTACACGAACCGTGGCACACCTAATCCATGGATTGTGTAGCTGTGAGTTGAGGTTCCTTTAAGCCCTGCTTTGCCACGCTCCTGGAATATACATCTCTTGAGCTGGGGACTGTCGGACCCTGTTGGTGACCTGCCTTGCTGTTTGCTGCTTGTGGCCGGATAGCCTGAACTGCGCTTCAGAGGACACCTTGGCGACCCTCAAGACTCCAAGGACGGCCAGTAGATGAGATGGCTCACGCCAAGTGAGTTGCACCAAGCCATTTGTACTGCTTTATAGATTAGTTAGCTGTTTATTTCTTACGTTAAATATCTTTCTATCTATATAAATATATAGAGAGGTTTATTACTGTCCTGGTTTTATTTCTTTAGAGAACCTTGTCTAACACAGAAACGTGTGTTAGGAAAGAGAGGAAAAAGTAGGAAAGAGAGATTGCAGGAGTCAGTGAGGAGATTCGTTGATTTCAGGAGGAGTCCGGGGTCCAAGACTCCAGGATGGACTGTGGAGTGAGGAGGGTTTCAGGCATTCTCCACCACCAATTCTAGGCTTTCGCTGTTTGCATGTCCATTTCCACTCACACTCCCACAATGTCCGTGTGGTAGGGAAGGTGAGCTGTCCACGCAAACTGCCAGCGAGACTGGAAAATGCAGCTACTGCACAAGGATTCCCATCTGTGGGGCCTCCCTCTCCCATGACGTGAGCCAGGGACCTCAGGTGGCCGTTTGCTGTGGCAGGACACAAGAGGGGCCAGCTCTAGAGGAGACCGATAGGAAGGCCCATGGGTGAGGGTCTCTGGGAACAGGAAGCGGGTCCTGCTGTACCAACAAGGTTTGGGCAGAGCATTGTGACAGGTTTTGTAGATGCCAGGAGGCCTTGCAGGGGCTGCCAAAAGGTTGTGCCCCTGTCAGATGGACCATAGACTTCCTCAGGGCTTCTCCCACCCATGTCCCTGAGTCCAGAAAGAGCATCTGGAAGGTCCGCAGAGGCCATAAACCCCCGTGCGGACGCTCACACTTGCATGGTGAGCATGAAGTCCAGCAGAGCATGGATTATAGACGCCTCACTTTCTAAAATTCCCTGGTATTTTCTTCCTGGTGGGATGAAGGTGGTTCCCTGACTGAAATTCTCACTTCCTGTCTGACCACCCTCAAACATATCCTGTGCTACAGGGGCCTGCCTGCATCAGAACTACGGGAATGCTGGGGAAAAAACACAGGTTTCTGGGTTCTCTAACACATCGACTGCATTGCTACATCTGGCAATTTGGGGCGTGTGTGTGTGTGTGTGTGTGTGTGTGTCTGTCCTTCAGGGGCCACCAGTCCTACCCTCTCCACTCTCCTGTGTTCTCATCCCTTTCCGCTCTGGGCTGGACAGTCTGCTTCCTTGTTTCCTGGCCGTTCACCTCCGAGGTAGGACATGTCCCTGGTCTGCATGCACATGGTTCAGCGTTCACAGCATTAGTCTGGGGCAGGGGGCCACATGCAGCCTGCAGAGGACATTTATCCAGCCCACCGGGTGTTTTTGCCATGCTGCCTGTCCTGCTTAGCAGCTGACTCATCCTGGACCTGCAGTGAATTTGTTCATCTTTTTTTTTTTTTTTAACCCAATGGTCTGAGGGACAGTGAACTGAGCCCCTGTTTTAAAAGTTTGAGAGTGCCTGGTCTGGGGTTTTATCCCTTCCCCATGTAGCAGCTTGTTTCTAGACTGCGTTCTGCAGAACAAACGCCCTCTGGAATGGGCTCCCTCTGGTCACTCTGCTACTGCACCATCTCCTTTTACTTCCCCTGTCTTCCTCCCACTTCCTGTAATATGGGGCATGTCTCCCCAGTGCTCCCACATTCTTGGAATGGGTCAGTCTGTATCTCTCCCTCTCTCCTTTTAGCAAAAAGAGTTTGTTTCCAGAGTGAGTTCCTCGGAGAGGACCCTGGTTGTGAGTCAGTATAGAGACTGACACGACGTCCACCCTGGACCCTCCTCAGGTAGAAGCTGGCCTGGGTGTTCCCATGAACCGTTTTGTGTCCCACACACACAGGCTGAGGGACAGTGAACTGACCCCCTGAGCCCCTTAGGCTGCAAAGCACTAAGACTTGTAGATGTCTCTACAGCCAGTGCCAAAATCTCAATCTGACCTGTACACTTGAAGGGCTGGAGGGGACTTGGGAATAATCTAGTTCAGTTCTTTCATTTTAGACACGAGAACAGTGGAGCCCATGAATAATGTTTGCGTTGCTGTTTTCCATGCCCCTCCTCATTATCCCCACAAGCCAGCCTGGGCCTCTCTGTTACGTCTGTGGTGTAGCACGGTCAGTCTCTTTCCCATCCTTCCCATGGCTGCCTCTCCCCAATTTGTGTTCTTAGTCTTTTGGGACTTGTACACATTTCCATCAACAATGCCATTCTGTGTGTTTTAAAGATGTTCATAAATTATATCATCATATTGCATCAATTCCTTGGCAACGTGCTGCATTATTTAAGAAGAAGAAAAAGTTCCTTGTCATCATTGATTGGATTCAGACTCAGTAGTCCTCTCATCCAACCTCAAACTCGCTGCCAGTGACCTTATGGGACAGGGCAGGGCGGTCCCTGTGGATTTCTGGGACTGGAACTCTTTACAGGAGTAGATAACATTCATCCTTCTTCTAAAGACTGGCTGGTGCTTTCAAACTGCTGACCTTGAGGGAGCAGCTCATCTCCAAAATTGAGCTGCCCATAGGGGTTCCAAGGCAAAAATCTCTATGGACGCAGAGTGAAGCATCTCTCCTTCCAGGAGGGGCTGGGCTGTCAAACTACTGACTAACCTGCTTACCCACCATGCCTTTGGGGCTCCTCTTTGAGGTTTTGAAAACAAACTTTTTTCATACTTTTGCTACACATGAATGCTTCTATCAACAATACATCATATATTATTCTGCCTGTTAAAAATAATATTTTATGGCCTTGTTGGCAATGTTTATCCAGCAGCTTAGAGTCCCCTGGAACAAGTTCTCCACAAGATGTTCAAGGACATCGATTGCACTCTTCACAGTGCCTGAGCATTCTTATTATTTTCATTCAGGTAGCTTCCTTTCTGTTGATCTCATTTCCTGGATCCCTTTGCTTTTAAAGTAATTGTTGACCACTTGGGCACACATAGATGTTTTTTGTCTTTTAGTTTTACCAAGGAGCACAATGCTCACAGGTGATGGTCTTTCTCTTGTGAACCTACACGTATTTGTTATGTAGCTGAAAGGTTACATCTGGGGTTAGTTTCTGATTGAGGTTTAAAGAGCTTCTCAGAGAAATGTCTCAGAGTATCCTTCAGCCTGAACCAGTGCAGGAAGTCTTGATCTTTATTATCTTTTTTCTAAGTTGAGGTGTTGTTTTCCACATTTGTCTCCTGTTCCCTCAGGATCTATGGATCCTGGACTGGATTAGAGTATTTGGGGGTGGTTCCAGGTACTGTCTAGTTCTATATGTTTTGAAATGATTTATACATTCTTTCATACAGTACTATTTCTTTGCAACCTGGCTTTTCTTTAAGTTTCAAATTTTTAAAAGTCATGTACCTTTCTTAGTTACCTAGTGCTGCAATATTAGGAACAGCACAAATACATGGTCTTGTAGTCAGAACTACAGGCTAGATGTTAGATCAAGACACCGACACCAAAGGAAGGCTGTCTTTCTCTGTTAGCACTGGGGAAAGTCCTTGCTATCAGTCTTCCCCAGAATCTAGAGTCTAGATTCTAGATCTAGATTCTAGACGTTTCTCATCACAGGCACCCTAGGTCCAGGGGAGCAGATGGACACCTGGTTCTTCTTTCGGTGGTAGGAGGTCCCTTGGATTTGTGCTGACTGGTTTAATCTCTTTTATATCTCAAAGGAGACTGACCCAAGATAGAACTTGATGTTATAGGTTGTATCCTGCATCATTAACATAACTGCTTTTAATGCTGCCTCATTAACATCAAGGTCTTATGATCTGCAGCATATAAAATAATTATACCTGACCTCACATGGAGGATAATTATATAACGAGGAGAATCATGAACTAGCCAAGTTTTCACATTTGGGGGAGCACTTATAAATCCATACTATACCACATATACTTGTGTGTAAGCTAAGTTTTGCAGCACATTTTTAATGCAGTTTTTTTGGTGGAGAAATTAGGTGCCTCGGCTCATATTTGGGGTGTCTTATACTCAAGTATATATGGTATACCTCTTAAAATCTTTCTGTCTTTTTTGGTTTGCTTTACCACAGCAAAAGATGTGACTTTGGACAAATCGTAGCACTGATTTCATCCTCTCCTTTAAGCTCTAAATAGTAATTTGCTTTTAATGAAGGATTTGGGCATGTTTCATCAACAATATGTGAACAATGTCGTTTTTAAAAGAGTGAGTTCTGTTGTACCTGTTTTTTAGAGCTACGGTGGAAAACTTCTAACTCCAAGAAGCAATTAAATTTTTTTTTTCATACAAATGAAAAACAGATCCATTCCGCTCTAAAGATACTTTTTCTTAGACTCTTATTGAAAAATTTCTGGTGTAGATTACCTGATTTTTTTAAGACTGCCAGTAAAAAATTTTGCATCCCTCATTAAGCACTAAAATATTCTCAATGGAGAACAAGCAGCATGGATATCCCTGGCTGTAATTTACCAGAAGATTCCATCCTGGGCTCTATTAGGAGGCTTGGCTGCCCTACTGTAGTCTTGCAAGTTTCAGGCCATTTGCTGGTCACAGGAGGTGGTGTGTGTGTGTGTGTGTGTGTGTGTGTGTGTGTGTCTTTCCCTTGTGGAGCAGCTGGTAGTTCTAACCACCAACGCGGAGGTTAGCAGCTCAATGCAGAACACATTGTATCACACAGCTCCTCCACTCTTTTGGCAGCCCCTCCCTCGTTTGTTTCATGTTCTCCCCCAGCATCATATTTCAGAGGTATCAGTCCAGTCTCCCTTATGTACTGAGTGGCTTTCGCCTGCCTATTAGGCAATTGGAAATGCCACAGCTTGAGTCTGCTTGATATCTTTGCTTTCTAAAAATGCTATCATAATAGTTAACATTTTGCTTTATCTTCATTCTCCTTACTGTCCATAGCATGAACATTATTTTCTTACATAAATGGGATCATACTGTAGCTCATTTTTTTAAATCTTTTTTTTTTTTTTTGCACCAGTCATGGAGGGCTAATAGTTTTCTGTGCCAATGGATGGGCCTTCAGACCTAACTGGGCACTACTCAGTTGCAAGGATATGCCATAATAGATACATGGATATGCCTTTCATCTGCTCCCAGTTTTTCTCTTTGAAAACGTGACCTCTTTCATGTCCTGTGTGCTCCATGGAGGTGCCACATTGATGGTCTTCAGTGCCTGCTGCTGGATACTCAGAGCTCCATGTGCTGCATCCTCCAGTCCCATATATACTCGTAGACAAGCACATTTGTCAGCACATTTTTAATGCCACTTTTGTGGTAAAATTAAGCGCCTCAGCTGATATTTGCATTGGTGAATACCCGAATCTACACAGGATTTCTCCCTTTCCTGCACTGTGTATCCTTGTCTCTTGCATTGCCTTGAAATAACACATACACAAAGAGTGCAAATATATGCTGTACCTGTCTACTTATCTAAATCCACAGAAGGAGTCTATGAGTTCTCTCAACAAATCCTGCAGCGCTTGTTGCATGCTGCGTGCCTGCCAGGAGCTAGAGATGCAGTGATGACTTAGAACGAGCTCGCTGTCATGGAGTTTCATGCTTGTGGAAGAGATAGAACTAGTACATACTATTTTTGGACCATAAGAAGCACTCCCCTGCCAAAGGTTGGGGGAAAATGAGGGTGCATCTTCTGGTCCAAAGGTGTGGTACCCCAGAACATTTTAGTATACTGGTACTATTTGGTTCTGAATATTTTTTCTTGTTTTTCTGCTGTAAAAACTGGGAGTGTTGGCTAAGCCCTGGTGGCCTAGTGGTTGTGTGCGGGATTGTGGCCCACAGGGTTGACAGTTCAAACCCAGCAGCAGCTCTCTAGGAGGAAGCCTGGGCTTCCTACTCCCACCAGGGCAGTGACACCACACAAAAAAAAAAGAGAGAGAGAGAGAAACTGGCAGTGTCTTATGGTCAGGTGCCTCTTATGGTTCAAAAAGTATGATGCTAGCATCCTGGGGCACAATTCTGCTTGCTCTTCGGACTTTTAATATGCTCCTGCCCTCCCTCCCTTCTCATGAAGGGCCAGTCATCAGTGATCATATGTAGGACAAGAGAAAAGGCAAGGAGGATCTTAGAATGCAAAGGGCTGGAGGAGGAAGCATGTCAGTTGATAATGAAGGGATCACAAGCGTGTGGAGTGTGTGTGTGTTTGTGTGTGTGTGTGTGTGTGTGTGTGCTGGTAGTTGAGGCAGAGAAGAGAGCACATGCCTTTCTTCTGAGGTGAGACAATGGTCGGAGAGACCCAGCCACTAAAGAACATCAGGTTGGAGCCACATGAACAAAGAGATGGTATCAAAAGTGAAGATGGAACAGGAGGCTGGGAGAGTGTAGGCTAAGCTGAGGAATTTGAATTGTAGCTGATGTAATGTGAAGCCGAGGGGTGGCAGGGAGAGGAGTGACCCAATTGAATTCACAATTAAAACCAGCTCTCTCTGCCCAGGAGAGAGATCAGTTGGGAGGCTACTTTGTGTTGTGGTGGCTGATGATGGGGGCTTGGGCTAGACTGTTCCTCTAAATGGAATTGTGCTCCTTAAAAATATGTGATCAATTACCAACTCCTGTCCCTGTGATTGAGTCCATGGGTAGAGAAAAAGAGTTTGTCTTTGAACGTTGTTATTAGTGTAGACCTCCTGGGGTACAGTGGGTCCTATTCCTCATTTCCTCTCTGTGCAGAAGGGAGAAGAGACACAGAGACAGAAATACAGGGCAGAGGAGATTGGAAACAGATGTACGATAGGAACGTATATTTCTATAAGCAATAAGTGAATGCTGACTGGTGCCAAGAAACTCCCAGGAGTGCACAGCTAACCACCTGCACCCAGGTTTTGAGCCCCCAGAGCTGGAGACACTCGACTTGCGTGGTGTCCAGCTGCTGCCCTTGTGGCATTGTGG
>PVJH01038162.1:0-17297 GCA_004026705.1 Nesogale talazaci | reverse complement strand
AGTCTCTGCAATAATTTTAGTCAAAACTTACTATTTAACTTAATGCAGCCTTTTAATCATGAGATTAGAGTTACTCACATTGTTCACATTGAAGCGAACGAGGGTGGGCATTGGTCAGGAGAAGACTGGAGTGGGCGGTGATGCAATTTCTTTAAAGATCCAAGTGGTGTAACTTGACTATCTTATACTATAAATTTGTTGCTTTGCTCTGATAGGATTAATTTCTAATTACTAGGATTACAGCATATTTAGTTTCAATAGCGCACAGTAAATGCTGGCCTTTCCTGTAAAAAAAATTGGATAAGCTGAGTCTTTACTATATATAGGTTGAATTTGATGCACGCCAAATCCCTGATATATCATCTCTGACATATGGCCTTCCAAGTGATTTTTCCAGTAAGCTGCATCTTAGAATTATGTTGTAAGATCATGTAATTATCACTTTGTGTTAGAAAGCCCTAGTGGTCATGGCTTACCGAGCAGTCTTAAGCCATAAACTCTTTAGTCCCCTACCTCTCTTCTCCACATCCTTTTGGACTGTACACTAGAGTTTTTGTTTGCTAAGTATGACCTGAAAAGCTACAACTGGCCGTATTTTAGATGTACAAATAAAGAGCTGATACGTAGGGCACATTGGATGATTTTTTCATTAATATTTTATGGCATTATAGAACCATTTAATAGATGAGTCTATACCAAGAAAGCAGGAGTAGAAATGCATCCTGTTCTGTGTCAAGTTGGGCTCATATATCAAATGGGTTTTTTTGAGGACAGGGGAGTGAGCGCTAGAGAATTGGAAAATATAAGATAGAATTTCAAGGGCAGGAAGATGTCTGATGGGAGAATAATGAAGAAAGAATGGGTTGAGCTCCATGGTTAATTTCAAAGCTAGTTTAGGAGGAGATCAAGGTAATACTGAATGGTAAGAGTTGACAATAAAGATTGTAAAAATACTAGCAGCAGCTCATCTAGAATTACAGACTGTTATTTTGTCAAGCACTATACTCTAATAGCAACACCTCATTTAATGTATTTACCTATATTTTCAGATTCCTTGGCCACCCATCTTTATTATGTGACAAACATCCATTTAAGGTTTCAGCTCTGTGCACATTTTTAGCAAGAGAAGGATTTGACAATCTTCTGTAAAGTGTAAATCCACAGGTCTCACTTCCTGGATATTATTTTCAGACAGATTCTGAGTTGATGGCATCAGTGTCCCTTTGCTTCCTTTGTTTGGAGTCTGTTATTCATAGACGCTCAGAAGTACTTTCTCCACTGCAAATATGTACTCACGGGCAAAGTGGAAGATAAAGCACAACTGATAGCTTCTCCCTGGCTCTTGCAAGGTACCCAATCAAGGACTCTGCACCCCCCTTGCCATTTTGTGCACTGACTTCTACATGTCAATTAGGCCTTGGACATCACCCGTAGACAAGATATGTTGTTATATTTGCCTCTGTGTTTACTCTTATCCATTATCTTCTACCCTTTCACCCTATTCCCTGAAAGAAATGTAGAAAAAAATTGTTCATATAGAGAGAGGATTGCATAAAACAAGTACCATATTTTTCAAATCATAAGACATTTTTCCCCACCCAAGTGGGAGAAAAACGAGGGTGTGTCTTATGGTCCAAAGGTGTGGTACCCCAGAACATTTTAGTATACTGATACCATTTGGTTCAGAATATTTTTTCTTGTTTTCCTGCTCTAGAAACTGGCTGTGTCTTATGGTCAGGTACGACTTATGTTCTGAAAAATACAGTAAATGGACTTAGGACTTTTCCCACTCCCTCCTATTAGATGCCCAAACTGGAGAGAGTAGTTTTCCAGTGAGCATTTAAAACTAGTAGTTCAGAGAGAGTTAGAAATCAAACCCAACACATCGCCATCAAGTTACTTCTGACATATGACAACTCTGTGTGTCAGGGTAGACCTGGCCCGGGATGTTTCTCAGACGTTAGCCCCGTAAGGGGGTAGAAATGCTAACCTTGCTGTTTGTTGTCCTATGCTTAGCTCACTATGCCTCCAGGGCTCCCTGTAAAGAGAATAATAAAGTGTGTGTGTGTGTGTGTGTGTGTGTGTAATTCCACGAATTTACATCTGTACATAATACATGAATTTTTGCAGACAAACAGAGCTACTGTATATATTAATGTACAAACCGCATTTTTTTCAGTACTTTTTTTGTGTGCAGTTTTGTGGTAAAATTAGATGCTTCGGCTGATATCCGGGTCAGCTTATACTTGCATGTGTATATATGGTAATTTTTTGGAAGTTTTTGTTAATTTGATTTGTTTTTAAACCTGCTAATGTCAAACTGTTTCTACTCAGCATATCCCGCCCTATTAGCCTTTCAAATCTGTTTATGTTTTTTAAATCTGTTGGATTGACTCTTTACTGACCCTTGACTGGCAATTTCAAACAATCAAATGTAAGACATATACGTGAGTGATCGGTTTGTGGAAGTTTTGTATGGTTTAAGATACTGTGGAAAGAATGACATTAATACGTTACAAATGGAGCTAAAAGAAGGACGTGCTGGAGAACGCTTTACAGCTTATCTGAGTGTCACAGAAGGAGCCCAGGTAGCGTCTGGTCAGGAGTTGAGCTGCGATTCAAAGCAGGCAGTTTAAAACCTCCAGCCATTCGTTCGTTCGGCAGAAGATTGTACTTTCGACTCCCGCAAGCAGTTACAGACAGGGAAATTCAGGGGCAGTTCTAGCCTTCCCTGCAGGGTCGCTGCTGTCAGTCAGCATCTGTCAACTCCTTAACCGTGAATCTGGTGTGTTTTGTTTTGCTTTGTTTTTTAAGGCTAACGGAATAGTTTGAGTTTACCTGGAATCACTGCACTTTCTTTAAATTGTCTGAGGAGTTTATATCTCTCTTGCATGTTCTCTGACAGGACGACTCTTCTGCTGTTGGCCGGGGAGTTTCGTTCAAATTAAATTCCCCAGAGAAAAATCCAAGAAGGAAAAATGCTGAGTTTATTTTATATGATTTTGTTTTTGTTCTTGTTACAGCTTCCTTGATGGATTGCTCATTGATTAAATGTTTTGCAAAGTTCTTTTCGCGATTTCTTCAAGACCACACTGTACGTTTGCAGCCCAGGCGAAGGCTAACTTCTCCTGAGGTTTCTCTAGCAAAACATTTTCTCTCTTTCAGCTGTTAGCTTTGCCAGATGTGCAATTATCTGGCCACTTCACCTTTATTACAGTTTTCATGGCATATTATTGTGATTATTTTCTTGTTTATGTACACTGTTGCAGTTATGGTCACCATATGTTTGTTATTTAAGTCAGATTTTAAAACCAAAGCTGGTGGGGGTGAGGGGGTTGGCACGAGTCTCTTAATTGATCTCATTTGAAATCCTCAAGGGTAAATTCTGCTTCAGAAATATGTTTCCATGAGTTTTTGAAGGTCCTGTCACATTTTTGTGTAGGTATCAAGAAAGAAGATACCAGCACCCATAGGGCTGAACTTATGACAGCTGGTTTGGGGATACTGAGAAAATATGTATTAGAAACACTCCAATAAGCAGACGAATGAAGTGTGGTGAAACCAGTGGGTGGAGAAGCTTGAATTCTTTACCATGGGGATACTAAGGACATTTTCCCCCACTTAAGGGAAAATGAAAGATTAACTATTTAAATAACTTTTTAAGCAATAGAATTATACTTTTTGATGTTATCCTCAAGGAGCGCTGATGGGACATCAGGTTAAACATTAAACTGATAATCCCCAGATCAGCCATTTAAACTGACCAGTGAGTCCATGGAAGAAAGAGGAGGCTGTCTACATGATCTCATAAAGGCTTACAGCATTGGGGACCCCCATGGCACAGTTATATACTTAGCTCTTTAGAGTTATAGTGAACTGGGATCTATTTGGTGGCCGTCGGTTTGGGCTTGAAAGGTTAATCTCAAAGAAATATGATATATTTTCACGTGAGAGGTCGGACAATATCTTCAGTAGAAAATGCAAATTTGCCATGATTCCAGTAAGAATTAAAAGAATAAAATTTCTTAAACGTTCATGGTTTTGGACAGGATTTTGAAACTTTTTATGAAAATAACATCTTCTAATGAGCATTTTAATGTTTAATAGGAAACAGGAAAACTGTCTTTAAGGGAGAAGAGACCATCCCACCCATTAAGAATTATGAAACTTTCCATCTTAAGTTGTTCAAAGTACTTTGTTTTATTTGCTTGTTTTTGTTTTTCTTGTCAGAATGTGTGGGAGCTTGGCAGTATTACTCCAGGGACTAAGATATTTGAGCCCTAAGACTCTTTATTTCCATTGACTTCATATAAAGATTAATTAACCCTTTGGTTAGGAAAATCTGAATAAAGCAATACATGTGTAGAAACCCAGGTTGGCATCTAATAATCTTTGTCATTAGATACATGAAATAAATAATCATACATTAATTATCTTTATATTTTTATCACTTTGTCTTTAATTTTGCCTCTATTTAGAGAGGAAATGTTTGCTATATCACATCCAGAAATATGTGCAAGGAATATTATTTTAATAATGGTCAAGAACATGAAAGCCAATATCTCCAGTTGGAAGTCAAATTTTACTAATAAAAGTTAGTGAAAAAACAAAAACAAAAAACAAAAAATTTATTCTGGGCTGAGCCCTGGTGGCATAAGTGGTTGAGTGCGGGACTGTGGCCCGCAGGCTTGGCGGTTCAAATCCAGCGGTGGCTTTCAGGAGCGGCACTGGGTAGCACCCATGACCACCAGAGGCAGTGATGCCCCCCCCCAAAAAACAAAAACAAAAAACAAAAAGTTAGTGAAAACTGATTTCCTTGGTTCTGTATTCCAATTTCAGATGTCTTATGCTTTGCACCCCTTGTTGATAGAGTTTAGCATGTCCTATTTCAGGAAATCTACTAGAGTTGATTCATGGCCTGTGTTTGCAACCATTTTATATGTATTAGAAAGCTGGGCAATAAATGAGAGTGGTCACAGACAACTGATACTTTTGAGTTATGTTGACAAAGCACAGGTAAAATGCCATGATCTGCTAGAAAAACCACCAAATCTCTCTTGGAAAAAAGACATCCAGAATTCTCCTTAGAAGTGAGGGTAGCAAGACTTCCTCTCATTCATTTTGCCCATGTTGGCAGTAGAGACCAGTTCCTAAAAAGCACATCGTGCTAGGTAAAGCAGAGCATCATCAGAAAAGAGGAAGACCCTCCTTGGGTCTTGGGAAGACCATCCCAAGGTGACTGCGATGGCAGAATCAGACACAGCGGTGGTGGAGTTTCCCTTCTGTGGTGCACAGGGCCACAAGGAGAAGGCGTCGTGTCCGTGGCACCTCACAGTAACCACAGGCAACACTCCGGCTACAACATTCCATGTTAGTCTGACTGTATTGGTTCGCTCCACACCATCCACATCCCTTGGAGGCATTTCCAGTGACCGAGGAAATACTTCTCAGTTATAGTGGAATAGATTGGTTTCTGTTCCTTCTTGCTTTTGTAAGAGTTAGGCAAAAATGTGGCCAAAACATTCTGGGAACCACATATGAATTTTAGGTGGTTCCCCATTGACTACTCAGACTTGTCTAAAGTGACTACTAATGTAATTATGAAAATATTAGTGTTAACTCAATGAAAAATTTAAGCAGTTTTCTTAAGGTCAAACATTTATATAAATTCGATGAGTCACCTGCTAATTGAAAGCAGATTAGACGTATAGGTTCCTTATTCCTGGATTTTTTAAAACGTGGAATCTCTCCAATTTTTTAAAGATATACGTTTTAGAAAACATTAAAGAAGTTCTCCTATACACCACTTCTCTAAAGCTCTAAAGCCATCTCAGTGAGTCAGATTTTCACAAAGACAAGCATGCTACTCTTGCCCAAGAACTGGACTCGCCTGACCTTGCTCCATGTGACTTCTTTTTATTTCCATGAATGAAGAGGGACATGAATGGACAGTAATTTGACAACTTACAAGAGGTGAAGGAAAAAAATGAGGGAAGTACTGTTAGCCATCCAAAAGATGAGTTTGAAAAAATGTTTCCAAGAATGGAGTTGCAGATCTGACAAATGTATTAAGTGCAGTGGTGAGTCCTTTGCAGTGTTTTTTGTAAAAAATAAATAAATAAATAAATAAGTACATTGCTTTGAAAAAAATTCTGTTTTTTTTTTCACATATCCCCTCTTATTATCTGTATATAAAAAATATACACATCCCCCAAAAAACCCACCAAATTGACTGGTATTGGGTTGATACTGACTTATGACTGAATAGAATTGCTCCTATGGGCTTCTTAGGAAGCCGTGAATCTTTGCCGGAACGGAAGGAAGGCCTCCTGGCAGACGCCTATGGCTGGCCCTGCAGTTGGCAGCACAGGGCTCCCTGGCGACACAGTGTGGCAGGTGGTGGACTGCTCACTCAGAAGCCTGGGCTTTAAAACCACCCGCAGTTCCGTGGGAGAAAGGTGAGGTGGTAGATTCTCCTGTAAACGTTGACAGCTGTGGAAACCCTATATAAGGTCACTGAGAGTCAGAAGTGACGTCCTGGCAGTGGGAGCTCATAGAGACATCATAGCCTACATTTACAGGAAGACTGGAGAGATTGTGTTATGATCATTGCTTTCATTTTATTTCTGTATCTAAAGGAAAATTATTTTAGTAAAATTGACCCACTTAGATTGGGACTGACAGCGTGTCGGGCTGATGTGTATATCTGGGAAGTTTATGCACTGTCAAATCCAGAGGTGTAAGACACTACATGTAGTGATGCTGAAGCTCAAAATGCACCTGTGCTTTCTATATCTTCCCATTTGGGTGCTGATGCATCGTTCCTCCATGTTTCATTATTATATTTTATTTGTGTTTAATATAGATCAGCAGCTGAGTAAATTGAACACTCATCTTGGTAGGGGTGTGGAATCAAACACCCTGGTTTTTAATATAACACTTACTAATTCCCTGTTCTTATTTCTTTGTATTTGTGATGGGTGAATAATAAACCAGCTTGCCTCAATTTATTAATCCCAATACACACCCACGTACACACATACTCCTATCTAACTGTTTGGAAACATTCCCCAAAGTTCCTTGTGAAATGTTGTTTGACCTGATAGACCACCTGTGTGAAGCTATTGAATTGTGTGCTTTCCCTGGGTGGTCTCTTGGAATGGATTTGAATGATAAATATATCTGAAACTTAGACCTTTTGGTGAAACTACAAGAAGTATCTGTTCTCTGATCACAAGCAGTATTTATTTTCATAACATTTTGGATAAAAAGCATAGATTAATGATTTTGTTAGCCTGTGATTAAAAGGAAAAGGTTGAAAAGAAATCTGTAGAAACTGTTTCTTCTCACTAGTGGGAGAAAACCCAAATGCAATTTCAATATATCCAAGAGTAAAACAGCATGGGATCATTAACACTAGGTCACCAAAAACCAAAATATCTGCAATGCTTCAGGATGCTTGGAATGTGGGAATAAGTGAAATCCAAGTAATATACCTGCAACTCTTTCATCACTACCATGTGTAACTTTTGCAACTACTTTTATTGATACCTTTTAAATGTTTATGCCCTTTCTCCAATTGTACATTTGGCTGTATCTGGTGCCTCTCTTTATTTGAGCCATTGCTTATTTGCATAGGAAATGCAAAAATATCTGGAAATAATAAAACTAACAGAGTAAAAATAGCAAAAGAAATATTCATGTAAGGCCATCTTTTCATATGTTGTTGTGGCTAAAATTGTTTGACTGTGTTTCTCAGAACCAAGCTGCCATGACTTGGCTTCAGGCACCTTTTCTTAACATACTGCATTTGTGCGCATGTGTGGTGACAGGAATAGTCTTGCAAGTATAACTATTTGAAAGATTCTAATACTATATTCATGTATTCATTTAGATTTGCAAGGTCTACCATGTTTTTGGAGCACTGAAATTTAACTGGCAACACCATCCCAGTGGTTTCTTTCTTAATAATATCACTGTTCCTTTTCCAGATGACTCTCGGGGCTGATATCCTCAAGGGTAGGTATTAATGCCATTTCAAAGCTTAGTGCATTTGAATTTCATTATACTTTATGGGTAAGAGGCCTTCCGAATTTTATGAATTTTATTGACTCAATTAACTCCATCAGTAGCATATTCTAAGGAAGACTGTAAGATGGCAAATGCATGCCATAGAAAACTATCCAGACTCTCCTGAGATGTACCTCGTTGTAGTGCCCATCGTGTACATTTGGAAAAATCCACTATGTGTTTTATTACTGCTTCCTTTGTACTTACCACCTGCTTTTATGTTTTAGCCAGCTGGTTTACCTTCCTTTCTCCTGTTTCAAAACCACAATAAAGACACAGCCTGGCATATTGCCCATATCAGGTCTACTGTCAGGACAGTGCTTCTCCAAGCTTCAGATTGTTTCCAGATATCTCAAGGTGGGGAAAGAGTGGTGCCAGTAAGAGCTTGGCAAGAAATGGTTAAAGCAAACCACAATATTTTAAATCGTGTTTATATAAAAGCTTTAACCCCAGATTTACAATAGCTCATATTTTGTAATTAACTGCTCACATTCCAACAAGAAGACAATCTAACTCAATTAAGCAAACATTTTGCAGCCTATGAGGATGTTTTATTTTCTAGATGTAAGGACAACCCTAAGCTAGATAAAAGAAAATAACAAACCAATGGGGATTTAGTAGGTTTAATGTGAAGACAAGATCAACCAATAACGTCTTAGGACAGAGTGAAGAAAATAGAGCACTTCTTTCTCTTTCCAGACCTGCAATTATCCCTAAACTGTTGCACTATAAGACATCTGCTATATGGGTATAAGATTCTAGTGCACAGGTTAATAAATTGATTTATGGAGAGGTATCAGGATTTCTCTTGCTTTCTCATGATTCCTACCCCTTGGACTTGGGAAAGATAGAGAATGTATAGTTTATCAATCATTCCATGTAGTGGAGGGAACCAGGTTGCACAAAGGACTGAGTGCTTGGCTGCTATTTGAAAACATCTTCTACTGGAAAAAGACCTCACAATCTACTTCAATAAATATTACGGCCAAGAAAATTCTATGGGGGGAAGTTTTACTCTGTCACATTGGCATTTTGATGAGTCTGAAAATGGACTTGATGGCACATAAAAGCACCAGTAGGCAGGTGGCAGTTTTTTTTTTAATATTGACCTGAGAAACACAATTGGAGCTTCATAGTTATTATGTGTAACAAAGTATGCTTTTAAGTCAATGATTTAGCTTCTCCTATCCCTCAAAGCACTGATGTGCTCTCTCAGGGTAAAATGAGATGGCAGCTCCTAGATTATATGACATCCTTTATCATAAGTTAATGTGTTTTTGTGACGTTACTGGTGAATGCTATTTCATGGACTCAATCAACATTGATGACTGTTTTTTATTCCTATTATTTAAATCAGAGTAAGTTGATATGATCTCTGATGGAAATGTATTTCTGAAAGACCACAGCTATTAAAAATCTTGGGGAACACAGTTCTACCCTGAAACACCAGCAGCTGCCTTGGTAAGAATAGCCTTAAAAAAGACCTTTTGGATTTTGAATTAGATGATATTCACAGACCAGACCATCAGCTATGATCCTACATTCATCAGTTCATAAATATTTTATTTCATTTTACCCCTAGTAATACAATCAATATAATTTCACGTGTTTCACTTGCCCTGGTTTCTGTACCACTCCTACTTTCCTTATGCTCTAAAAACATTGTCTTTGGGTAAAGGATGCCCTTTTGCTTTCAAGTGGTTATTTATTCTAAGACAGAGGTGAGTTAAGTTCTTGTTTTCAAGGGTGACTGAGGACCATACACTGAGAGTTCGCTTGGTCTCTGTTCTACCAGTGTCTAGCTGACTAATAATCTTAATATCCTTTTGATTTGTGCCCACAATTTCCTCCTACTTTATTCAAGACTTTCTAATGTGATCCTGCTCAGAGCAGTTGCTTGTGGTAGCTGGAGCCCATCTAGTTCTGGTCTCAGGACTGTAGAGACTGATGTTTGCTTGCTCCTATGGCTTTTCATTGTCATCATTCTTCTTTCCTCCAGATTGGGAGAGGCCCATAGGTATACCTTAAGTACGCCAAAAATGAGGTTTACGGGCATGGTAAGACTCTTGGCTTCCATGAGGGACACCTAGGTTTGAATCATGATGAATGGACTTCAAGCCCAGCCATCCTAGCCAGTGGATTCTTTCATGTGTCTGTGATGCCAGACAGGTTTCAGTAGAGCTTCCAGATTAAAAGAGACTAGGGGAAAATAGATCTGCTACCAACTTTCAACAACCAGCCAATGAAAATGCTTTCGATTGTAATGGAACGCTCCCACTGTACACCATGAGTCCAGGGCAGCTAACAAAAGCAATCATCAAGTTGTAAAAGATGTTTCCTAGTGAAAAGACATTTTATTTCCTGTGAACAGTTTGAGAACCTTTTCTGTGAACAGTTTGAGAACCTTTTTTTTTTTTTGGCTTATAACATGAATCACAGTAGGTGCTGCCCTAGTGCATGGTTCTAAAATGACAACCAGCTCATTTTCTGTTGCTATGTAGAGGGATTAATATTGATAGGGAAGTTGTATGCCTTTATCTGTGATTTGTTCTGGTAAAAGAGAGTCAGAATAGATGGAGTAGCATTATAACTTTGATGAGGAAAGAGGAACTCTTCAGCCTGGATGTAATACAGCCAGCATGAACACTTCCAACTCTGTTTTCAGAAACATTAAGTATGTGTGTTTGAGCCTTGGTCTCCCTTGTCAAATGGACATATTCCCAGTCTATACAGATTTGAGATATTTGCAGGTTCACTACCTCCTGTGCCATTCTTAAAGAGCAGTCATCTGGATTTCTCTCCCAGATCTTATGAAGGATTGCTGACATGTGTACTTTAAAAAAAGAGTTCTGGGCTGCCCTGCTTAAACTTGGGTGGTCCAGATGATCTTGTGAGGTAGCAATTATTATTTTTGCCTGTGATTTGGTCCCAAATTTGCACAGGTCTTGAATGCTCTTCAAACCTATTTTTATTGTAAGTCTTGTTTCATGTGTGCCATTTTCTTTGCATTGTGAGGATTAAATCTAGTGGCGACAGCCCTGATTATGACTCAGGATAACCTCTTGTATATACAAATAGAACTGTGCTCCACATGGAAGAGGATGCTTTCAATGGCTGGGTTTGAGAAGTCAATCAATAGACATTTCTTCCTAGGGACCTCTAGGATAACCTGTGGGTCGCGACCCCTTTAGAGCCAGGAAAGGCCACTGTTATGCTTCATAACAGTAGCCAAATTACAGTTATAAAGTAACAACAAAATAATTTTATGGTTGGGGGGCACCACAACATGAGGAACTGTGCTAAAGGGCTGCAGCATTAGGAAGGTTGAGAATCCCTGCTCTAGGGGATCTTGAACATTCAACCATTGAGTTAGCAGCCTAGAGATGAAAAGTTGATACCACTCAAGGACTTCCTGTGAGCTTTAGAAAGTCTACGCCGGTATCTTGTTGTGGAAGTTCAATCTTATTGTAGGAACATGAACACTGCCCGTTCTACTTTCAAGTCTCTAGAAGGGACTGTGGGTTCTTTTATGCTAAATGGGTTTTAAATCACAAAGTAATTATCCTGCTTCCTCAGAGATAGCACGTCATTTCTTCATTAGAACTAGTGGTGCCTTTGGCCTTATCAGCTCATTGTACTGAACTCACTTGGTTTAATTTTCAAAAGCCTGTAGATTTCTAATTTGTTGTAACAGCAACAATATATAAATTTCACTGTGTTATTGCCTATTTTATGTTCAATTTAGTCCACCTTAACTAAAACTAAATAGTGATTAATATAGCTAGGTTTACCACCAAAGAAAATAATTTATTTACTACAGAGGGATATTTTCCATAAAATGGTTATGATGGCAGTTATCACATTTAGTGAGCATATACTAAGTAGTCACTTTTTTCACTTGCATTATTTCTAATTAGTAGACTATTTTTCTGACTGTAATCTGTATTTTTTAAAAAGGGAAAAAAACTGGACTAAGTGTATCTGTGCTTAAAAGGATTGTCCAATAGAAATATGAGGGAAGTGAAATTCACTGACTTCCCATTGGAAATTGAACACTGCCACATAAAAAATATTCTTACTAAATGATGGAGAGTATTTTTTTGGTAAATGGTATCTAGGCACAACTACTTGCAAACAATTAGGAATGCTTATTGACATTTTCCTGATGATGTGCCTCATGTTAAATGCACTTTCCTGCTTTAATGGGAAACAGAAGATGGTAAGATTAGAAAAAAAACATCATCTTATGTAAGGCAGGCAACATGGTCCATAGTCATTGAGTACATCTTTCTATATTTCTTAAAGTTTAGGGTATTAAGGTGGGTTTCAAGATCTTGAATTATAATGTCACCTTACATTATTTGATTATTTTGTAAGGAACTATGATTAGTTACAAATTACTCTACTTCCTAGCTGCCTACCAATGATCAATTTACTCTGTGTCCCTGAGTCTTTGTTATCTTTCTGATAAAGTAGGGGAAATCACTGTTACCATGGAGTTCATATTGGAATGCCTATAAAGTACCTAGCCCAGAAATAGTTATGCCATACTTTCTACCTAAACATTTATTGTGAATCTGTTCATTATTTTTATCTTTATCACATTTAGAAACACTAATTATGCGTGGTGGATGCTTAGTCTGCATTTGGGATGTTTTCATAACCTCAGCAGGCATGGTCTGCTGAGTGATTTAACAGCCTTAGCTAGTTGCACTCCAGCGTGAACTTAACCTGATTTCATGGGATGAAACAAAGAATGAACACCGTGGCTCTCGGCTGTCATTAATGGAAGATAGCTGGAAATCAGACAAACAGCTTCAGTGCTGAGATTGTTTCCGGGCTAAAAGTTCTTCCAACAGCTGTTTATTTTGGCCATTAATTGTGTCCATTCTTTTTTCTTGCTTGCTGTACTTTTTTTTTTTTTCAAGGCTAGAGGAAAGTAAGATTTTCTTTAAAAAAAAGAATCCAGGCTGGTTATTTCTGAAGTCAGGAAGAACTTGTGTCCTCCTACTATTGTGGTCTTCTGGCTGCTTTGACCGTTGGGCTGAAAGGCTTTTCCTTTTGTTTTCCTTCTCTGTTCACTGGCAAGACTCAGACTGAGACTGTGGTAGTGAGAAGACAAAGCAGAACTAGGAGGTCTGCAATCCCAGGGAAGGAACTTCTTAGCAATTTAATATTAGATGAGGGGGAGTGGGGAGAGGAGAGAGAGAGGGAGAGAGAGAGAGAGCGGGAGAGAGAGAGAGAGAGAGAGAGAGAGAGAGAGAGAGAGAGAGAGAGAGAGAGAGATTGATTATGTGAAATCAAGCCAGCAAACGAAAAGAGATACTTGACTAAAGATGAAAGGAAGTTTTGCCTTTCCTGAAAATAGTATTAGGATTTGTGTTTATGTGTGTTTCTGTAGAGGGTGTGTGTGTGTCTTTTCTTTTTTTTTTTAATAATGAAGTTGACTGCTAGTTTTGTTTAAAGTATTTGTTCTGGAAAACTTAAGTTGGAGTCTCCCAGACTGAGGTTAGAAGCATTTTCTTTGGCAGCAAAAAGATACTTTCATAGAAGCAATGCCTGTTCTTGGGGTTGCCTCAAAACTAAGGCAGCCAGCTGTTGGGTCAAAGCCTGTTCATACTGCTCTTCTGATACCAAATCTTGGCACTACTGGGTCACAGCACTGTTCTTCAAGACCTCTGGAACTGACTAAAACAGAGAGCCCAATGCTTTCCTGTCAACTCACATTAACATCAACCTGTGAATTTGGAGAGAAGTCCCTCAAAGGAAAAGCCAAGGAGGCAGAAGACAGTAAGGTTAGTGGCTGAAGGTTACTGCAGACTTATGTAGTTTTAATCCACAGTTCTTTTTAGCTGGAATATAAAGCCTGCTGTGAAATGAGAATTAGTGGATGCACACCAGTGTACAAAAGTAAGTCACTTGAGTAGCCGGGGTGGGGCGGGGGAAGATGATTTAAGTACACATAAAACTATATGGTTTCTTGTACCTGTAAAACTTGTGAACAAAATACTCTGAATGTCTATTTTGTAATCTTGACATTAACTTATGAAGTGCCTACTGATTCCTAGGCATCTCTCTATTGTTGATAAACATAAACATAACTAATCACATATTTGAAAAGGGGTTCTTATTTTTCATATATATTATGATATATAAGGATGTTTTCTCATAGTATTGCATATGGATGCCTTTACTTTCCCAGTGATATCAATCACACTTTAAACAATCTTGGTTTGAATACTTTTTTTTTAACCCTAGATGACATTTGAAGGCAAGTGAGGTATCATTTTTTTTTAATACTATACGTCTGTCTGGAGTTTCACTTGTAAATGGAAACCTGGCTATATCCCTTATTATTGATATATTTTTCATTCATTTACTTTATCTTATTTTGGGAGGAGTTAAGTCAAACTTTTGGTTTCTAACTCATCCTAGAATAGCTTTTTTTTCTCTAGATGTTGAGTTATTAGCATGCCCCTGCAGCTGTTAGTCTTCTTGGGAATTTGCTTGTGCCTTAATGAACATCACAGTTCGTGCAGTATTAAATCTGATGTCAAACTTACTGAAATCACCATGCACATTCCTGAATTTTTAGAAAATGTTTTGATTTCACTTTTCTGTCAAGTCTAACTCATATGTGTGTGTGGATAATGAATTAAAAATGTTAAAAAAGTATATCTTGGTATGTTAGTAAACTTTTGAAAAACCTAACCATCCACACAAGTGTACTTATTCATATAGAAATCAACTCTGAAAATAAAAAAGGAGGCTGATTCTTTTTTCACATTCTCCAGCCTTCTCTGTCTCTGCCTGCGCAAACCTGAGGGTGTGTCCCACTTGTATCCTTCCCCATAACGTCTTTGCCAGCCATCCCTTTCCTTCTTTTTTCTTGTATGCTTCAATGTTTGTAGAAATATTTAGAACAGCCATGTGTAGTATTATATATTTTAAATGTCTAGATACTTTTGTTGTTCCGTTGGAGATTTATGCTGGCAAGGCACTAAATCTAAGCATATAACCAATCCTGTGCTTTGCCCTTAGTCCAACTGAATGCATTATAAGAATTTTATAGAAATTGAATAAATCAATATGTAGATAAGTGCACCAGTGAATGAATGAGCAAGTAATCAACCTAATAAACATTTATTTAATATAATCAATACATTTGTACAGTTTCATCTCTGAAACAAGAAATTTGGAGTAGGTGATTTAGCAGGATTATTCCTTTCCTGTTTTAGAAAAGCACTACTCAAGAGAAATTAGTTAGAATAAATATTAATTATAAGCTGGTATTTCACATTCTATTTTGACAATCCACAGTAGGAATGGATAAACTATCAAGAACAAAGGTGAAATGTTAGCCTTATATCTGTAATTAAAACTAGCATCATTGTAATTCTTTTTTTAATATTCTGTGTATTCCCTACGGGTGTTTGTGTTAGCTGAAAATGGTAGAGAAACCCATTTTATTTAGAAACTATGGCTATTGTCTTTGTAGGTTGAGCCAAATGTCTGTTTTTCTGAATGGCTTGGCCTAAGATTGAGTACTATGAGTACTGTTTTCATTAGAATTTTGGATGATTGCCTTCATCGCACACATATTAATCAAACATGGTATTACAGTCAGACCGTATGGGAAGGAAGCAATGCTTTGCTTCTGGGAATATTTATTTACCATGCTATTTATCAGATTAAAAATGCTTCAATTAAATGATAGAATGCCTCATCAACACTTGGGGATATTTCAAGATGTTAAAAGGAGTATATGTTGAAATTTTTGTAAACTTTGAGATACAACACATCTTAAGAAATAACCAAAATAGTGAAGATGGTTATAGTAGAAAAAAATTGGCTTGACTCCAAATAGAACAAAAATCAGACCTTGGAGTTGATTCTGACTCATAGTGCATGAGTCTGTGTAGGGCTTCTGAAACTCCATTCCTTATGGGGGCAGATAGAGACTCATACAGATCACAGAGCAGCCCAGCACAGAACTGACAGTCCCACTAAGGACCTTTTAATTTATGGACCTTTAATATATGGAGATTAATATATTCATACTAGATTACTATTTGTCAGAAATTAAAATTTTCACTTATGTTATATCTCTTGACTTTATCCTCTTCTGAACATTTCCATTACCAACACCTATGTCTAAACCTTTTACAATTTTTATAAACTACTGCAATAAATCTAAATTAGGTGCCTTTTCTCCTGTATTTCCATCAGCATCTATCCAACACCATCTTTATTCTGTTTATTCAAAAAACCTTACTACCTTTTTCAATTTCTTCAAACAGCCCTTCCAGTTACTCATTTATTTTCATTTCCCTATTTTTTTCCTCTCTTCTAAATGAGCTTCATCATCTATCATAGTCCTAACAAGTTCCCATATCCAAAATGTGTTGTCTGCACATCCATGATTTCTAGACTGCTTACATTGCTTAAGGGATCCAGTCGCCATGTTTAATGGGTGTGCACCATCATTCTAGACCCCCACCTCACATACATTTTGAAATCCCACTGCAATGTCTTAAGTGTTTAAAATTTCCCTGATAGTATTTAATTTTTAATTTAATATCTTAAATATTTAACTTTCCCCTGAAGATATTTAGTTGTAAAATTGCTTAATTTCTTACAACTTTTCCCCCCTTACTAGTCTTGTATTTACTAGCATTTATTCTCATGTGGTTATGTTTTTCCATTCTGGCTGCACAGACTTCTAAATGAGAAACAGAGTCATTTTGCCTCAGAAGCTTTCCTTAGAATCTGAAGATTAAAATACAGCTATTGGCCTATATTTATGCCATGCAGAAAAAAAAACAGAGAAAAGAACAGCAAAGACTGAGATAGGAGAACTACAGAATGGTCTTCAGGCACTGCAGTCTCTTCGACCTTGGGATCAGATGGCTTAGAAGCTGCCACTACCAATTGTTCTGAGCAGGCCAGTACTGATGGGTCCTAATATAATGAGGGAAATGTGGAACCAAACTTGAAATTTTAAAAAAATTCATACTTACTGGAGTGGTTGAGACTTGAAGATTCTTTGAAGCTGTTACCCTATGATATTATTTAAACTTTGAACTTATGCTACCCCGTGAAAGAATATTTTAGGTAAATAATGGATATAACCCATGAATACTATGACCTTTTCTAAAATTAATTATGAATAACTAGTCAACAATTACTTTTAAACAAAGATGAGAAGATAAGAAGAATAGAAATGA
>PVJH01038161.1:0-17360 GCA_004026705.1 Nesogale talazaci | reverse complement strand
CAAAAAAAAAAAAAAAAGAACCCCACCCCATCCCAGAAAAGATGTAACTACTGACACAACGTATGTATGTATGTATGTATACATTATGATGAGTGCTGTATGAGTCCCCAATAAAATGAATTAAAAAAAAAGATGTCTTATAGTAATAGTTTAGATGGATGTGAAGAGACTTGGTGAAACAGTAGACATCAAAGACAATTTTGGTGAGAACTCAGAAAGAAGTGAGGAAAATGGAAAAACCAAGGGTTAGTAGAGACGATGAGAAGCAGCAGGTGAGATCTGTTGACATTCAAGGATGATTTCTCAATATTGATGTTTAGCTATATTTATATATATCCCATGGGGTCCATATATCTCTTATGAAGTTCCTATTAGACATTTTGACCTAGTTTCTATCTAGCCTTAATGACACTGTTCATCAATTATAGAATACTGGGAATTTAGACCCTGTGGAATATAAAAAAACTTTTCTCAAGCTTCTCTCAGACATAGGGCACTACATGCAAACAATGGCAAGTGGTTGTTATCTCCCCGAAGGCACCAGCCTTTCAGAGCAAGCCGACCCTTTTGTCTGTCGTGCCATAGGAAGGGCTCACTCCCTATTGTTAGGAACAGTAGGTTGCTTCCCCTGAGAGATTAGAATAAATCAAGTCCCTAGCCACCACCATGGTTAGGCCACCACCATAAATCTAGGATCCATCTTGTCACATGCATACCCATAATCCCACACACATTTCCTATGGTGTGTACATGTCTATATTATCCCCCTCCCATTACTATATTACCTATAGTACAATCCTTTTCTGTGATTTATGCCTTTACCTATAATTAGGGGGCTTATGTGGCCCAAAAGATATATCGGCCTTGGTTTGAAATAAATTGCTCTATCTTTTCTCCCCTCTCCTCCCCATGCTATGCACAGACCTGGCTGGTGAGATCATGGCCATTCAGAAGGTGAGCGTTCTACCATGAAATGTGTCTGACTTCTTTATTTTACTGCTTCTTCTATCTCATTAATTCTCTATGATTTTACTCTAATTTTTATATGTCCTAACTGTACAATTGCACATATCTGACCTGTGATATCGTTGTGAAAGGCTAGCTTCCAGTCACTTGAGTTTAATCTGTACAATTCAATAATTCATGTATACAGTCCATAACCAGTTTATATGTGTAGGATCTTCTCTTATCACCTGTGTTTTAATTCTACCACTGGCTAAATTGATGACATTATGAATAGAATTAACTTAGGCCTCAGCAAAATAACAATGCATCTTAAGTTAACAAGAGACATATATAAACTATAAATGTATGAATGGGTGTTCAGATCTCACTTAATTTTAGCACCAACTAAGAACAATTAATTCTTATGATATGACCCTGCTTGATACTAAGATCACATGCTATAACAGTGTGGCATAGAACCTAGATGGTTCCAGGCTTTCAGAAAGAATAGCATCTGAGATCTTAAAGATTTGTTTGGGGCCAAGATGGTGAACAGATAGGTAGCTCACTCCTGGAACTTCCTGAACATCAGTGAGTAGGGAGATTTGGGGACTGAGAAAGGGTATCAAATCTCTGTCCATGTCCAAGTAAACTCAAAGCACTTCTCTAAACCAGAATCTGACTTTGACCCCATAGCCTGCACTCATTGTGGACACACATGTCTCTTTTGCACCACTCAGGGCACCTGGTCCACTTTCAATGGTGCCACATCCCACCCCACCCCCCACCAGGTGTACAGCAGAGGCTTGTTCCCTGCCTCAGAGATTCCCACAGACCCGCCAGCCAGGCACCCCTCTCCACCCAAAAGTCTCCATCCAGTGGTCCCAATCCCTTCACAGCACTCTCCACAGACAAACTGCCAGCTACTTCTCACCCCCACCACCCGCCAAAACACAGAGGTCCTCATCCTGCCCTAACACTATAGGTCCACCAGCTGTCTGACACAAGTCTGGCAGAAGCTTGTGCAGGTGTGGCATAGGGACCCAAGCTTTGGGACTTTTCTACTGCATTCGCTCTTTTATCTACTCAATCCTCCCCCACCCCCAAAACCCCTGTCCTCTGAACAGTGAATCTGTATGCTAGCAGAATTAGCGAACTCTCCCTCCCACCCACCTGTGGTAAGTTCCCCAGCCAAAAACAAATCACCCAAACCAGAATCCATCCCCAAAATATGCTCCCCTGCACTTGGGCCAACACTTTTCATTAGACTACGTTTTACACAGCTGCAAACAGCAACTAAGGAGACCTGAGGGAGACTGGAGCACAAAGCATAGCCCAAGGTGAGAGGGAAATCTTAGCAGGACGAAGGTGAAACACCACCCCTCAAGTGAGTTGGCTATGAGCAACCTACAGAAATACCAACAACAACCTCCCAAAGAGAGAGCCCAGGGCTCAGAGACACCTGGGAAAATGGCACCTAGTTCCAGTAAACACCAAATCAGCAAACTACTTCCAGGGCTTCAACAAGAAAAAAATAAAGAAAGTCCAATGCCAGAGGACAATTTAAAAATTCCTTTAAAATGCAAGAACTAGTTTACAAGATGCCAAATACGTAGGACACAGCAAAATCAGTACTGCAAGGATTTTGTAACAATAAATGCACACATAAAAATGAAGAGAGAATTAAACACCTTAACATGACACCTGTAGCAATTAGAACAAGAAAAATAAAAGGACCCTTTAGATGCTCATCAATATATATATATATATATATATATATATATATAAATTAAGGTAACAGATGAACATTGAGCCTCAACTCAAGTACTCTCTCAACACAAGGACACTTTGTTCTAACAATCCAGCATTTTTCAATGCTCACCTTCCCAAAATGATGCCTGAAGATAAAATGGATGTACAAACAAATATGGTGAAGAAATCAAAAGATATAGTGTCTGGGATCTTAGAGGCTTAAAGATAAACAAGTGGCCATCTAACTCAGAAACAACAAAATCCCCATGGAATAATCAGCCTGGGTGATCATAAGGTGTCGATGGGATCAGGTATCAGGCATCCAAGATCCAGAACAAAACCATACCCAATGTGAAAGGTGAGGAGGTGGGGGCGGGGGGAGAGCATGAAGACCCAATATCCATCTGAAGACCCAATGTTCATCTGTAGACAGTTGAACATCCCCTCACAGAGGGGTCAAAGGGAAGAGATAAGCCAATCAGGGTGCAGTATAGCGCTGACGAAATACACAACTTTTCCCTAGTTCTTTGGTTCTTTCTTCCCCTCACTCTCATGACCTCAATTCTGCCTTACAAATTGGATTAGACCAGAGCATGTACATGGGTACAGATAATAGATGGAAATACAGTGACTCCGGGATAGATAAACTCATAGGGGCCACCAATGAGAGTAGAAATTCCAGGAGGGTTAGGGAAGGTAGGGGGAGAAAGGAGGAATTGATCACAAGGATCAACCTAGAACACCCTCCCAGGGGGATGAGCAACAGAAAAGTGGGTGAGGGACAACAGAGGACCATGTAAGACATGAAAATAATAATCTAAACCTTATCAAAGATTTGTGAGGGAGAGAGGGTGGCTGGGGTAAGGAGGGAAAAATGGGGACCTGCTATCAGGGGCTCAAGTGGGAAAAAATGCTTTGAAAATGATGATGGCGGCCTATGTGCAAATGTGCTTGACACACTGGATGAATGTATGGTTTGTGGTAGGAAATGTAAGATCCTCCAATAAAAGTAAGAAAAAAAGAAAACATAAGACACATAGAAAATGTCTTGGAAATGACAGTGTCAACATATATACAAATATGCTTCATACAATTGATGTGTGTAATATTGTAAGAGGCCCCAATAAAGTAATTTAAAGAAAACAGAGATGAATTAATACCAATCCTCAGCAAAATACTTCAGAATATAGAGAAAGATAATATGCACTCAAAATCATTTTCTGAATTAAACATAACCCTGATACTAAGTCAAGTGAAGACATCACCAGAATTGAAAATTAGAGACAAATATCACTTATACAAACAGACACCAACTTAAGAAATTCTATCCAGCAGAATTCAACAAAATAACACAAAATAATACATCATGGTTAAGTAGGAATCAGGGCAGATATGACTTTTCTGTCAGTTTGCCGTACTCTGGTTCCTTGTAAGTTGCTGTGATTCTGGAAACAATTCACTGGTATTTCAAATGTCAGCAGAGTCACCTAATATAAATAAGTTTTAGGGGGTTCCCAAATTAAAAATAGACAAGCTGATGAAAATTTTAACATAGCTTTGTCAGATACTGAAGGTCTAAAGAATGGAAATTCAATAGAACATTGTTGAAGACAGTGCCTGGGTATGAACCACTCAAGTCAGAAGGCATTTTAAAAATATGACTGAAGAGAAGCTGCTTTCTCAAACTGTAAATGATCCTGGTGATATGAATGGAATGAAACCTGTAGGAGTGGAGTTTTCTGGATCGTCATTTGCTGATAGGACTCAACTCAAGGAAAGAAGAGAGAGCTATAAAAATCGACTAACAATATGAACTTGGAATGTAAAAAGTATGAATCTAGGAAAATTGGAAGTGGTCAAAATGAAATTAACATGTACAGACCAATATTTTAGGCATTAGTGACTGCACATGGACTGCTTTGGGCTATCTTGAATCAGAATATCAGATAATTTACTTGCCATAAAAGACATAATCAATGGTGAAGCATTCGTAGTCAAAAATGGCATTGCAAAATTAATCTTACAAGGCAATGCTATTTGTGATAGGACTATATCTTTCAGTTCTCAAAGAAATTCAATGAATATAGCTATTATTCAAATTTGTACACCAATCACAAAAGCTAGTGATGAAGAAGTTGAAGAATTCTACCATGACTTCAGTCAGAAATTGAGCAAACATGCAATCAAGTTTCATCAATAATTATTGGCTATTAGGGTGCACACCTTGGAAACAAAAAGGAAGGTAAAGGGGTCAAGGGTCAGAGACTTTCCCAGTGCCTAGCATGTAAAAAGACCACATCCCTAAAGAGGCATCATCAGACTGTGTCCTGATTGATAAGTTAGACTCCAGCACTTTTTTTTCACACCAGGTGCAAATTAACATAAATGTAACTACTCAAGTGTTTATAAAGAATACCCAAAGAAGTAGAAAGGTCTCTAAGAAGAAAATTAAGACTGTAAAAAAGAAAAGCTTCTCAGATGAAAATCAGGATTGGAAAAAGAAGAAAAGAGAGTGAAGAAGGTCATGAAAATAGGAATAAAAGAACTATTTAGAAGAACTGATTATTTCAAAGAGTAGAAAACGAAAGAAAATTTGTTTCGTTTTTTGGGCATCACTGCTGGGGGTCGTGGGAGCTACCCAGCCTTGCTCCTCAGAGCCGCCGCTGGATTTGAACCGCCAACCCAGTGGGCTGCAGTCCCGCACTCAACCACTTATGCCACCGGGGTTCAGCCCCAAAGGAATTTTTATAGGAAAAATAGAACTCTGAAAGCATGGTAAAGAAAGCATGTTGCAAGATTTATTTACTTACATTGAGCTAAAATGTGCATATAAAATTTTAACGAAGTTTTTTTTTTTTTTTTTTTTTTAAAGAGGAGCTTGTACCAAGGGCTCAAATGGAAAATGTTTGGAAATGTATGTGGCAGCATGTGTGCAAATGTGCTTGGTACAAATGATGTACTGAATGTTGTAGTAGCTGTAAGAGCCCCAAAAAAATTATTTAAAAAAAAAAATTTAACGATTTTGAAGTACACTTCAGAGAAAATTGTTAAATTCAACATTTTGTTTAACCTCCTTCTTACTCCCTATTTCAGATTGTTTTCATGACTCCAAGTGCAAACTCTACCTGATCAACAGTAACTAACTATACTTTCTTCAAATTGTTGTTAACCTCTATGAATTTGCCCATTGTGAATATTTTCAATAGGTAGAGTCACATAATATTTGTAATTTACTTCTGAATTATATCACTCAGCAAGTTGCTTTTAGATCTATACATGCTGTAGTGCATGCAGAAATTAATTCCTTGCATTGCCTGATAATATTTCATAGAATATGATCATATTTTGTTTATGCATGTACCTTTTGGTGTATAGTTGAATTTTTTCTATCAATGGCTAGTGTATGTATCACTGCCATAAGCATTGATGTACAAAAATATGGATTCCAGGTCTGTTTTATATTATTTAGCCTACATATATTAAAATTTCTCAGTTATATGTGCTTGATTTTAGTTAGTTTTATTGTCATACACTTTCATAGTTAAGTACCTTTTTAAGAGTTGAATATATATATATATCATCACAATCAGTTCTAGTGCTCCCTCTCTCCATCAACCATTTATTTGCTCCCCAATTCCCCTCACTCTCCCCACCTCATCCTTGTCTCCAGGAAATCATTGTCTTATGTTATTTTCTCTATACATCTACTCTTTCTCTGCTTTATAAACTGAGAAACCTAAGAGAAACAATAAATTAAACAAAACCAAAAAAATCAGAGAAGGAAATAATATACACAGATAAAAATAAGGAGTCAGAAAGAAATATTAAATTGCCGCAAAAGAAATTTGTCATGAAACAAGGAAGAAATATTTAAGCCTAGAGCAAAATCAGGCTGGGTCAAGAGGGAGGTCAACTGAGAGTATCATATACTGGGTCCAAAAGTAGAGTTATTTGTGTCCCTCACCTTGGACCAGAAGGGATCTACCAGAGGCTTAATTTGCAGGAGGATTTTGAGCTACCATTGTCCTCCTTAATATTCCTCAAATTAAGTGATCCCAATTTAAACTCTGATACTTTGCCCTTTTCGTGTCTAGATTTTGTTATCATAATCTTTGGATCACACAAGCTATTGTGCTTCTTCCGTGTGGACTTAGTTGGCACCTAACTTAGATGGCTGCTTGATTGAATACCAGATCCAGACACAGTTTCAGTTGACAGTCGTGTAACATCTACTTTCCTCACTGCATTTCGCTGCAGCATCCATATTTGGGGTCATCTCTTCATGGGAGTGTTAGGTAGTAAAGGCTTCCTACTTGGTTCTTCTTTTGAAGTTCTTTGCTTCTCCTGGGTCCTTTGCCTATCCATATGAAACTGGTTATTAGCTCTTTCATTTTCTTTAAAGAATGTATTCGTGGCTTGGATTGGGATCACATTGTATCTTTAGATTATTTTAGTAGTATTGATATTTTCACAAGCCATCCTATCCATGAGCAATTATGTCCTTTCGGGTTTCTTAAAATAATGTTCTACAATTTTCTCTGTATACATCTTTTTTTCTTTAGATAGATTTATTCCTAAGAATGTCGTCTTTTGTGATTATTATAAATGGTATTTCTATGTCTTTTTCAAAGCTCTTTTCACTGATATACAGGCATCTGATTTATTTATGGCTGTTCATTTTGAATCTTCCCACTTTGCTGAATCCTTTGACTGTTTCCAGTAGAATTTTTGTGGAGACTTTTGGTTTTTCTATATTCTGGATCATATGTGCAATTAGCTGGAGCTTCACTTTTTTGTCTATTTGTATCCCGTTGATTTATTTTTGTTGTCTGATGACTTCCAATATGATGTTGAATAAGAGTGGTGATAGTGAAACCCTGTCAGATCCTTGTTTTCAGTGGAAATATTACTAGTTTTTCCCCATTGATTGTGATGTTGGCTGTTGGTTTTTTTTGTATATGGCTTTTATTATATTGAGAATTTTCATCCTATTTCTATGTTACTGAGTATTTTGATCAAAAATAGGTGTTCAAATGTCTCACTACATATATTGATGCAATTGTGTGGTTTTTAAGCTTTGCCTTGTTTGTGTAGTGGCTTACATTGATTATTTTTCTAATGTTGAACCAATGTTGCTACCCTGGTATGAATTCCACTTGGCCATGGTGAATTTTTATTTTGTAAGAGGCAAATTCTATTGGCCAGAGTTTTGTTGGGGATTTTAGTCATCTGTGTTTATGAAGCACATTCGTCTATAATTTTCATTTCTGTAGGTCTCTGCCTAGTTTTGGGATTAGTGTTATGCTGGCTTCACAAAATGAGTTTGGAATTTTGTTGCTTCTTCCATATTCTGAAATAGTTGGTACAGTATTGGTGTTAGATATTCCCTCAATTCTTAGTAAAATTCCCTAGGAAACTATCTGTTCCTGAGTTGTGTTGGTTCAAAGTTTCTTAGTGACCTGCCCTATTTCTTTGTTTGTTATGGGTCGATTGAGTTTTCTATATTAATTTGAGAAGATGATGTACTTCTAAGTATCTTTCCATTTTTTCTACTTTGTAGAATTTTTTAATACAGTTTTAAACAGTCGGGTGCTATTATTCTTATTTCATTTGTATTTGTTGTAATGACACCCTTTTGATCTCTTATTCTGGATTTTTGCATCTTTTGTTTTTTCCCCCACTTTGCTAAGTTTTCCCTTTGCAAAGAGTGGAAGAGACAGTGTTAGAAAAGTGAGACAGAAAGGAAAAGAAACAAAAAAAAATAGTGATCAGATAGTGATAATTGCTGAAATCAAGAACTTCTCCCAATACAATGGTTTTGAAAAAAGTTAAATAAAGACTTCGACTTATGCAGTAACAAAAGCTAAAAAACTAGAATATCCTGATTTCTATGAGCAAAAAAGAAGAAGAAAAGTAGATTAAAAATTGTTTCATTATGTAATTATCAGAGGGCTTTTAATATTTAAAAAAATAAGAGCAGTTTCAGCTTTGGGGTTTATGATTATGAAAATGAAAATGACAGATGAGGAATCCTTACACTGCTTTTCAGTGTTTGCCCCCTTTTACATTACCATTAACAATGCAAATGGATCCCAATAATACTAAGGTTACAACTTTGCCAAGACCTCAGTTTCATACCTTTTTTGCCAAAACTTTTCAACCCTCCTTTTGTTTTTATTGCTTGTTTAAATTTCAGTACTTATGTAAAAAAGCATATGTTCTTTCAACATTTTACATGTACAATTTCATTGCATTAACCATATTCATCATGTTTTGCAATTGTCACCATGCTGTTTATCTTATAAATATTTACATGTTTCTAAGTGTAAGGCAATCATTCATAATCAGCCCTTTTTAAATTCTGCTTTGTGTAGTAATGACAACTTTTTTAATATATGGAGTGGCTTACTTTATTATTTTGTAAATGATGTTCCATACTGTGATGATTGAGAAGGGGTGTCAATTTGACTGAGTCATAATTCTCTGGTGTAATTGGAGCAATTATCCTTCATGATGATATCCGATACATTGTAATGACTTGCATAATGAGATTCATCATGGACAACCAAGAAGTAGAAGGGAGGTTTGTGAGGGCTGTGACTGACATTGAATACACCTAGACTTTCTGGCAAAGCTCATTAACTGCTTGCTTGCTCTAAATCCTGCATATTTCCTCCAGTTCGTAGGACTTGAGCCAGTAGCTTACCATATTGCTTGCCAATTCTGGGTTTTCATCCTCTACAGCTCATGACAGAAATAAGCTCTCTGACCTAATAATGACGTGTTTGTCAGCCCCTGGAAATGCTTCTAGTCTGTTGTCTGGATCACAGACTTGGAATTTTCCAAACTCTACCACTTTGCAACCAATGTCCTTGAGAAAATGCCCTTCTCTCCCTCTCATCCTCTCTCCTTTCCCCCCTCCTTCTCTCTCTCTCTCTATCCCTTTATTCCTGCCTCTACCTATCCATCCATCCTTCCCCTTCTACCCTCACTCTTCCCTCCCCATCCTTTCTTTTCTTCTTCCCCACTCCTCCTCCTCTCTCTACACTTCTTTTTCTTCTCTGCTGAACCTAGCTTAATACGACAAATCTCTTTTGTATCTATTTGCTAATTGTCCTTTTCAATGTGGCAGAACGTAAACTCCTGTAACCCTAGAATTCAAAAGGGACAATTGCATATGTAAGGCAATTAACAAGTATTTATTGAATAAAATACTGTAGCACCTCCATTTCACTACAAATAAGCACTACCATAGGAATATGTGTCTTTACAACATGAAGGCTGGCTTTTCCAGCCAGGGTAAGTGATGCAAAATAAGCAACTGGAAGATGAAATACCTTTTAGAACATATACCAGAAAGCTCAGAAAACCTCACTGCTTTGGATTGATTCATAGCAATCCTGCAAGACAGGATATAACTGCCCCTGTGGGTTGTCCAAGACTGTGACTCTTTACAAAAATTAAAGGCCTCATTTTTCTCCCATGAAGTGACTAGTGGTTCCAAACTTATAAGCTTGTGGCTAGCAGCTCACTGTGCATCCCTCTAAGTCCTTATTAGATCATAGATGGCTACACAAAGATATTGAAAACAGGAGGCAAACATCATTTGAAGCCCATTGCATACACAATGAATTGACTGTCAGTTCATTAATATACCCATGAAATTCACACCCCTGTCAAAATGCAGACATTTATATCCCTTCACAAAGTTCTTTTTTGTCCTTTCCTGCGCAGTAACCAAAATAACCCTCTTATTTGATTTTATTTGCACATAGTTTTTGCCTGTTTAAAAACTTTATGCATATGAAATCATACAGTATGTATTCTTTTGTGTCTAGTGTCTTTTGATCAGCATAGTATCACTGAAAATTGCCCATATTGTTTCTTGTATCAGTGACTCATTTATTTTGATATCAAACAGTACATTAAGTCATTAATGTACAGTAAGTCATTAATTAATGACTGTCTTGAAGTTTGTTTATTTGCTTTCCTGCTGACAGATTTTTCTGCTGCTTCTAGTCTTCAGCAGTTATTGATAAGACATTTATGAACATTTGACAACCTTGTATTCATCTGATTTTATTTTTCTAGAATAAATGCCTAGGAGTTAAACTACTGATGATAAAATAATTTTGTGTTTAAGTTTACCTGTAACTTAAATCTTTTCTCAAGGAATTGTATCATTTTCTCCTCCCACCAGCAATGAGAGAGCTTCATTTAACTCATTATTGTTGAGATGGCTGTTAGTTGCTTTTTCATGTTTGAGCAAGTCTATTAGTGGTTGTACGACTTTTATGTTTTATAATAGATAGAATAGCCTAACACTAATGATGTGGACTTCAAAAGCAGAATAAACGGGTGGCTTCTCATGTGCACATCTCATCACAATGTGACATATAGTGAGGACCCAGATGAAGAGACTGTGCACTGGACAGATAGTGTATGAAATCATCTTTGTGACTGTGCGTCAGTTTGGTTGTTAATAAGATTTCATTTTTCTCAACATCATTCAGCATGGTATCTAGGATACTGGTTTTGCCAAGGTGAGGGCTTTAAAAGTGATTCATATTTTGTCTCTAGTCATTTAGAGACCACACTTTATTTGTTCAACAGAAACAATCCAGATTTAAATCTGAAATAGCACATGATGAGAAATTTATAGATGTGATTTTTTTGAGAAAATCATCTAAGTAGTTTCAAAAGCTCAAACTCAGATGAAGGAAATATACAACAACTTTGCACTCGTTAAGGTCATTAGGCATAAAGGTAGCTCACTACGGGGAAGGTGGGTCTGAGCAGCAGAAATTTTTCAGTGAGAGGCATCTTTTTTACTTTCAAAGAAAGCTACGAAGGTGACTGGGTTCTGAGTAGTTTGTTCTAACTTCTCCTGACTTGTAATATTTTGACTAGGTGATAGTTTTATGCTATTATAGGATCACTATCAGTCAGAAAGGACAAAATATTCCTTGGTTCAGTTTGGGATCTACTATACTCTATGGGATCTTGAGTCTTTAGGGGAACTGTCTTAGGCTTTTTTAGAGGTGCGGTTCTTGTTCTAACACCTTCTGGATAGTGAGGCCATTACTGTTATTCTTACTGAGAGATCCTGGGTAGAAAAACGGCTTCAGACCCTCAGTAGTTTCAATTTTGTATTTATAGAGAAATGGTAAATGGGTCTCTTCTGTCACATTGTAGAAAGAGATCAATCCTTTTGCATACTGCAGAAAAATCCCAACAATTAAGATAGGTTCTTTTACCATAAGAGGTTGAGGAGGATTAGTAAGGGCCTCATATTTACCATTCTTCAGACAAATTGCCCAGAAACCATTCTCAGAACTAACAGTGATGCCCTGTCCTTTTCTGTTTATTGTAGATAAACACAATCCTACTGTCCACCTGCTCTTAGCCTCTACACTGACCTCCCAATAATGATTACCATCAGAGAATGTATTCTGAGCTAGCACAGCTGCAAGAGTATCAAATCGTTCATTATTGTCAGGAAAGTTCTGTTTTTCTGGAACAGATGTCACTGATTTCCCATCTTCGGACACATGAAGGTAAGGGTGGGCAGTGTCTCGATCCATTAGTATGTCATCTGCAGAAGAAAAAGTAGACCAGTTAATTCCAGACAATACTTTCTAGACTTCACAGGAGAAATCAGAGAAATGGGAAGTTAAACAGATAATTTAAACATTCACAAAGGTATGTAAAAAATATGGAAAGAAAATCAAAGAAACCTTTACTAACCAAAAATATCAAAATGTGAATCTGTCATCTTAACATCTACATCAAAGTCTGTACACTTTTCAAGGCAGTGTTCCCATCTCTTTAGCCTTTCTCATAGAATTCTGTACCCTCAGATTTACACCACATGAAAACAGCATTTTCAGCATCTTTGAGAAAATCAATATGTTTTCGTTTTAATATTATTATAATATTTAATATATTAGTTTGGGGAAGAAAATGAAATCTGAAGAGGCAATACCAGGGCTCCCTCTACAAATTTGCAGCCATTTTCTTGAGACATAAACTTTCAAATTACTTTTTCATTGGCACTGGATTATGCATAATTATATTTAAATGTCTTAATCAATGGGCTGATCTCAGAATGCTGCCCGAGTAATCACACAAGAAATATCATGTCTAAAGTTAGTGGGAGTAGAGCAAAAAGTGTAACAGAGTGGTGTCTATGCGGCACCCCATGTGAAAGCATCTCCACTGTGTTCAAAAACCAGAGAGGGCCCAATGCAGCTGGAGAAGCATAGAGGGGGCTGAAAGGAGATGTGGTCAGAAATTTAATTCAAAATAAAGGAGAGTTGTGAGACCATTTTTGACTTTTTTCCTGAATGAGAAACACAAGAAAGGGTAAAAATTGGAAAAATACACATTCACTACTCGCTAGTGGAGTTTTCTGTAAAGGAAAGCAACATGTGATAGGGACTGCATATCAAATAAGTAGACAGGTTTTTGTTTCTTTAAAAAAATAATATAGGGAAAATGATACATTTATATGTTAATGAGACTGGTATGATATACATATATAAGAATTGCAGTTTTAAAAAGAAAGGAAAAAGACCAGAAATTGGGCTGAGCCCCCGTGGCGTAAGTGGTTGAGTACGGGACTGCGGTCCACTGACTAGGCGGTTCAAATCCAGCAGCGGCTCTCAGGAACAGCGCTGGGTAGCTCCCACGACCACCAGAGGCAGTGATGCCCTCCCCGCCCCCCCAAAAAAAGAACAGAAACTAAATAATTTTTCTATTCTGTGGTATGTGGGGATTTGGAGAATCTTTGTAGTCTTGGCACTGGTGCAATTGGAATGAAGTCTTTTTTCTGATTAGTGTACACTGCCATTTCAGAATAAGATGAGCCATTTCCAATGAGATATGTCATGTGCAAAGCTTTGCGTTCCTTATTCATGCCTATAAAGCAATACATTGTAAGCTGAAATAATGTAATATCTCTTATGTAGTGACTTAGCTCTTATTTAATTCTAGGTCCATAAAACTAGAATCTAATCATTTTATGAGTTCTAAATTATCCTATAGAGGATTTGCCAAAATCTATTTTATTTTAAAAGATAAATTCAGAGTGATTAAAAAACAAACATAAAACAATTCCTTACCACACATTAGTCACTTCCTACTTACCTGCAAAACTCCGAGCTCTATTCAGATCTATTAGATAAAGATATTCAAGATTAGCTGAATGGCTGGGCAGGGCAGAAGCTAATGTTGATAATGGTGCATGCTTTATCAATATAGAGAATTATGACTTGAATTACCTTCTTTTCCCAAGAGTTTTAGTTCTTCTGTAACCAATCAGAGAGAGAGATAAGTGTTCTGAATAGAAACAGATTGTATTTTCAATATAGCATGTGAAAAATTCACACAGAACTTACCATAATTTTTGCCAGTTTGTTCTAAAAAAAATGTTTAAAGAGGAGAAATATAAATTCCAAGAAATAAGATGACAGATTGTTCCAATATAATTTAGATATCAGAGAACATTTGAGTTCGATAACTGGCCCAATATAACTTAGATTATCAGTGAACATTTGAGTTAGATATCAGGAATCTGACTGGGGTCAAACTCATCACATACAACACATGAGAACCTTGCCTAGAACCTAACTGTTCCTAAGGATCTCTGGTGAAGCTGTGGACTGGTCACTGAGTTGCGAGCTGCAAGACTGGCAGTTTAAATTCACTAGCCTTTCCAAAGAAGAAAGAGCCAAACTGTTCCTTAAGGTTTTCATGAGAAATTATTTTAGTACTTATTAACTGCTACTACATTAGTTTGTCTTCTTTTAATCATGTTCTTGAAAATGTTTTGAGAATGATGATGACAGCAAATGTACAAATGTGCTTGACACAATGGATGGATGTATAGATTGTGATAAGAGTTGTATGAGCCCCCAAGAATATGATTTTTTAATTGCTATTATGTATTCAGAATCTACTTAGGCAAGGGGCTATTTTATGTACTAGGATGACAATGCGGATTAAGATAGTCTATCCACTTACAAAGGAGCATTATTGAACAGTTTGTCAATTGCACCACAGTGATGGAACAAAGAAAAGGCTTATCAGTGATTCTTGCATATTTTGCCCAGTTTTTTTGTTTTACTATCTTGCTGAATTGTTAAGTAATTGTTACAAACAAAAAAGTGTTAATTTTATAAATTAAAGGGAAAATGGAGCAAAAGCAACAACCTCATTGCGTTTCCATAACCTCCACATGACCAGTAGTCAGAATATTTTGCTAGATGTATGCCATAATATTTCTACTCCCACAATACACACGCACAATATTATACCTATACATTATCATTTCTAAACAAAACTATTACATGGTATACACCAGTCCATAATCTGCTCAATTCATTTAAAATATGTTCTTAATATTATCTTCCTATAACATAATTAAGTGACTTGTGTTTTCTGCTATAATTAAAATATAATAAATTAATTTTTTCCTTTTAGATATGGATTTCTAATTTCTTTCAAAGTAAAAATAATGATCACATAAATTTATCATTCATGATATGATCAGAGTAAATGACATAGAGGATAAAGTCATATGAAATGACAAACTTATGAACTAACCACCATGCAATACACAAATGCAGTTTATGACCATGAAGACTAAAGACCAAGCAATAAATCAAAAAAAACTCTAAAGTTTATAACTCTTTTATTGGTGACATACCTTTCACTACTTAGTACTTCCATCAGCAGTAAAGAATAATGTTAAGAGAATTAACGAATTACTTATTTTTATTGAATCTCATCACTACCTTAGTGAATAAAGCAACATCCATTTGCACAAGACAGAAAGAGAAATTTTTCATTGAACTTTTTTCTCCATCACCTTATTTCACCATCCACATGGAATTCTCCATTAAACTTTCTTGATTCTGTTCCACATACATCTCAGATGCTATTTCTCCTCTCCCAGTACCACCCCCCACCACCCCCACCTCCCACCTAGCCAAGTCTACACTGACTGCTATGGAAGTTTCCCTGCTGGTTTTCTGATGTCTTCATTTGCACCAATTAACAGTTTCTTTAGAACCAAAAATGTGATAAATACAATCTCCTAAGAACCAACAGTTTAAGATCACTTAAGTTAAAATTCTCTCTATTTAAAAAATATCATTCCCTTTTCACTAACGTATAAATAAAAAGCCTAAAAGTGACCTGTAAATTTCTTTAAAATTAGTCTTTTGTCTACCCCTCCAGTTTTATTCCTTCATCCAGTCCTCCACATATTATTTATTACATTTATTATCTTGCTGTAGTGTTAGAAATCAGAAGAAAAGAACTAGATCAATTTTATTTACCCAGGCATCATCATTATAAATAGCATAATTCCTTGTACATAGTGAAGTATGTGCTACAATAATGATGTAGATGATGACAATGATGAAATAACTTTTCCTGTTGGGGATTTTTCCCTATATCTAATTTAAATTGGTTACATTAGAGTTAAATAGTTTGAATTCTTTCAGGCAAAACTTTCAAAAAGAGAAGATTTTATCATTTATTTTTGAAATGCTTTCAAATTTCTTATCCTCAAAGTAAGTATTAATTCTACCTGCAGGAAAATTGGTTGAATGGTTATTGTAAATATGAGTAAATCAATGTAGAATATGTTTTAGTTTAGAATAGATCTAAACTCAATGTTAAAATCAGACTATATCTGAAATTAATGCTAAACAGATGAATTCTTGTTTCATGTGTTCCTTTAAAGTATTTTTATACATAGTTAAGAATATGAAAAAAGATTACACCTGACATAAAAACTGAGTATGATTTTACATTCAGTTGAAGTAGCAGCTATTTTGAAAACAGTACTGTACATCTTCTGACTTAAACTCTAAGAATTTTCTCTTTTTCCAGGGTAGAGACTACACAAGAAACTCATGGGAGGAAAAAAAAGGAAACTCATGCTAATGCTGTTCTTGGTTTGGTTAATTGTTTTAACACAGAGGCATTCATTAGACTTTGGAAGCATAGATAAGCATAGATTTCATAAAACTGAGAAATGTCAATGCTTCATTAATAAAAGTAAATGTTAATATTGGACATACTGAAAAACACACATATGTAAGAATTTGAGTATTTTTGCTTCCTATAATTCCCTGATTTCTCTACAAAATTTATCAACCCTCATATGTTTTCTTCACTGACCTTTGGCTTTTCTAACATACATGAGTGCAGCCCAAATGATCACTATGATAATAAGCAGGATAACAATGGTCACAATCAGCACAGTAGTCTGGGAACTGCTCTTAGGGAAAAAGGTATCTGAAAAATAAGAATGATGTCACACAAAACACAGCTTGACATTAGTAATTTTGGCTGCTGGAGAGAAGTCCCCCAATGTTTTCATATATTATTACAGAAGGCAGAGATTCTAAACCTCACAGCCTTCTTGCAAATTTAATAAATGAAAGAATCCTAAAGAGGATTTTGCTTCACTTGTTCTTCTAAATGAGTAGAGAGCTAGAGACACATTTAAAATATTACATGTTCAAAATATAAATGTAATGTAATCCACCATCCAAATTTAACAAATGTTAGCTTATTACATTGCAACATATTATTTTTATAATTAATGAAATATTATACACTAAATATGTCCCTTCTATCCATTTCTC
>PVJH01038160.1:0-17362 GCA_004026705.1 Nesogale talazaci | reverse complement strand
GGGGGGGGGGGCAGAAAAAGACAGATCGGACCATTGAATGGGGGTGTCTGTGGGACCCAGACACAGGAACACAGTATCCCTGCCATGAGCACTAGTAGACTTGAAAAAGGTATACTGGGAATGGTGCAGATCCATTGTGGAAAGCGCCCGAGCGCTTGTTGGGGAAGGATCCTTCTCTGTAACTAGAATATCTTTGCCTCCTAGCATCCTTCTCCCCCTACAGAGGTGTCAGGTGGCAACCCTCTGCTGTCCAAACCTCTGTAATCACAATTGGCTGAGGACGAAAGGTCTGTTGAACATGAATGGCGCTATTGGCTGAGGGAATACGTCATGCTGACCAATCATAGCTGAAGGCCGGGACTTTCCATTGTTCAAGGGCGGGGCTTGTGCTTAAAGCTCCAGAGCCCTGGCTAGACCCCTCAGAGGTTTTCCCTGGCTGATGATACCGAATGAGCTTTGAATGAACCCAGCACAAGCTCCCGGCAATCTGAGTGATTCAAGAGCACAAACTCAAAATGATCTGAAAGCAGAAGATCAGAAAGATCTGAAAGAAGAAACAACCAAGACAAGACAGAAATGATCGCCGCATGTAATTATGGGGCGAAAAGGTGTAAGGAGGGATCATGGCTCTCTGACTCTCCACTTTTTCCCACCGCCCCTTCTTCACTGGGACTCCCACTGTTCATTTCAGGGCTCTCTCTGTCTCTCTGTCTGTCTCTCTATCTATCTCTATCTCTCTGTCTCTGTCTCTCTCTTGCCCGCGCACCCCTTCTCAAGAAATCTCCTTTCTCATCCCCTGAATACTTCGTTTCTCGACCACGTTGTTTCCCACACAGCTGATGCAGTTCGTTAGGGAGGTCAGGAAAATACTTCAGGAGACCGCCAAAAGACACACCACTGAAACTGTTGGGGAGCCCCCAAAAGAAGGCAGACATACGGGTCTTCTGGTTCCTGAAAAACTTATAAATCCAGGTCAGGTGATGGAAGAGGGGGAGGAGGAGGAGGGAGCAACACAGGAAGATGAGCCTGAGGAGGACGAGCTGGAGGAGGACAAACCGGGGAGAGCGAACCAGAGGAGTGTAAGCCAGAGGAGGACGAGGAGGAAGAGCGTGAGAAGGAAGAGCGTGAGGAAGAGGGCCAAGAGGAAGAGCGTGAGGCGGGAGATTGGGTAATGCAGGAGGTACTATGGCTCGCAAACTCTCCATTCTTTCCCACCCCCCATTCCTCACCGGGACTTCCTCTGTTCTTTTCTCACTTAGGTCTCTCTCTTTCTCTCTCTCTCTCTCTCTCTCTCTCTCTCTCTCTATATATATATATATATATATATATATATATATATATATATATATCCCTCTCCTTCTGTCCATTTCCCCAAAGCCCATTTAAAAAACTCTTCTTTCTCATCTACTGAACACTTCTTTTCTCTAAATGGATGTCTTTTGGTCCACTGTGTTTCACACACAGGTTATGAAGTCAGTGAGGGGGGTCAGGAAAATACTTTAGGAGTCGGAGAAAAGACACACTACTGAACTGATGGGGCATCCCAAAGAAAGGAGAGACACATACAGGTTTGTGGTTCCAGAGAAAGAAAGGAAATCAAGGCCAGTTGCAGGATGAGGGCGAGGAGCAAGAGGTGGAGGAGGAGCAGGGAGCAGCACAGGAGGATGAGCCAGAGGAGGACCAGCTGGTGGAGGACCAGCCAGAGGAGGGCAAGCAGAAGGAGGGAGGGCCCGAGGAGGGCAAGGAGGAAGAGGCTGAGGAGGAAGAGCATGAGGCAGAAGATGGTACCTTGCAGGAGGTACGAGGGCTCACCGACTCTCCGCTTTCCCTACCCCTCCTTCCTCACTGGGACTCCCTCTGTTCATTTCTGATCTCAGTCTCAGTCTCTGTATCTGTCTCTGTCTCTCTTTATCTACTCCTCACTCTCTCTCCATACACCCCATCCCTAGAAATCTCCTTTCTCATACACTGAACATCATTTCTCTATAGGGAAGTTCTTCGAAACCACTGTGTTTCCCACACAGGTGATGAAGTTAGTGAGGGAGGCCTGGAAAATACTTCCAGAGACCGCCAAAAGACTCGCCACTGCTACCAATGGGGAACCACATAGAAAAAAGAGACCCATACTGGTCTTCTGATAGCGGAGAAAGGCACACAGTCAAGGCCTGACTCTGGAAGAGGGCGAGGAGGATGAGCTTGGGGAGGAAGGGGGCAAGCCCAAGGAGGGAGAGCTGGAGGAGGACATGCCTGCATTGCACAGCGATGAGTGTGACGACTAGTCCCAGAAAGAACGCAGCAAGAGCAGCTTTGACCATCAGCAAATGGCCCCTTTTGCAAGGAGAACATCTGGCACCTATAGGGCACATGCAGGAACCCAGAAAGTTGCTTAGGAAAATAAAGCGACAGTGACCGTGTGTGCACGTCTGTTGTGTGTTCTCTGATCGTGTGGAGGTAGGGGAGGTTGGGAGGGGTCTGAGGAGAGAGGGAGATGGGGTCCTCCAGGGCTCGCTCACCCATCAATGCTGAGCATGAGGCACTGGGCCTAGTCTTCTATAGCCCATTAGAGGAGATGGAAACGTCTGTCCCCATTCAAGGCACCAGCAGCTACTGCTGGTCGGGGTTCTGAAGGAGGATTTGCGATGCTCATGGTAAGTCCTGAGAATGATGTCAAAGGATGGGGAGAAGAGAAGATCCCATTCGGAAAACCTGCAAAAAGCCCCATTTGCCAGACTCCTCCCTATTCTCCTCCTTCTCTTCTGTACGGCCCCCAGGTCATGTTGGCCTGTGGTGGCCTCCCTCTCAGAGACGCCACTGTGTACAGAGCGACAGACATGGTGTTGAGTGTTCTCCACATTGCCGATCATTGTAGGGAGCTCATGGGAGCTGGTTGGACCGTCATCACCAGGTTGATTGGGAGCCTGCTCCTCAGTGTACCCGAGCCCTTATGCCACCTAACCTTCACAAGGGTTCCATGTTTCCTTTGGAAAATCCTGGTGGGATCCTGCTCCAAGGGCCCCACCACACCCATTGTTGGCACCCTGATGGAGGCTCCGGGAAACCGTTGGGATAGAGGAAGGATGTGTGCAAGGCTGTGTAGAGACACTCCAGAGCCTAGCACAGTGGTTCTCCCTTGGTTGGCCATGTCCTCCTTGAGAGTCTAAATACCCTTTCACAGGGGTGGTGTGACTCATAATAGCAGCCAATTGACTGTGATGAAGTCGGAATGAAAATAATTGTAATGCGGAGTTTGGGGCTGCAGTCATGTTAAATGTTCAGGACATTAGGAAGGTTGACAACCACCATCTAGAAGGTGTCTAGAAGGGGACTTCAGTCCCAGGTCCTGCTCAATCATCCTGTTGTCTCCACTCTGTCTGTAGGACAGGGCTCCTGCTTCTCTTTGCCCCAAACCTGTGGCCTCAGCGGTTCTCCAAGCCTGGCCAGTGCCACTGTTGTGTGCCTCAGTGTTCTACTGCTTCCTTAGTGCTCTGTTCTAGGCCAAGCTCACTGCCATTGATTTGGTGATGAGGCATAGCAGCTCACACAGGACAGGGTGGAGCGGCCCCTGTGATGGTAGCCCTTTCCCAGAGTAGAAAGTCTGGTCCTTCTCCCGATAGAAATACATCTTAACACGGCAAAAATCTCAAGGCATGGGATCTTCAACACTAAGCCACGCTTTTGGTTTGTTTTAAGAAGATTTCAGGGCACAGTTTGCTTTACATTTCTAATATTAGGCCATACAGAAGAGGAGGAGTAAGAGAATAGGGAGGAGTCTGGCAAATGGGGCTTTTTGCAGGTTTCCCACATGGGATCTTCTGGTCTCCCCATCCTTTGACATTATTCTCAGGACTTAACTTGAGCTTTGCAAATCCTTTTTCAAAACCTAAACCAGCAGTAAATCTTGGGCCCTTGAATGGCGACAGATATCTCCATCTCCTGTGATAGGCTTCAGAAGACTAGGGCAAGTGCCTATTGCTGAGCATTGACAGGTGAGCGAGCCCTGCAGGACCCCATCTCCCTCTCTCCTCAGACCCCATCCTTCCTCCCCTACCTCCACACCATCAGAAAACACACACACACACAAACACACACCCTCACTGTCGTTTTATTTTCCTAAGCAACTTCTTTCCAGTGTGTGCCTTATAGGTGCCAGATAATCACCCTGTGAAAGGGTCCATTTGCTAATAGTCAAAGCTTCTCTTGCGTCTTGTTTTTTGTACATATTATTATCTTTTCAAGTTTATCTAGGTAAGACAGATTGGTTAAACAGTCTGGAGGAGAAAACAATGGGACTGATGGTTCTGGAGGGACATGGGAGATGGGAGATGGGGGAAAGGAGGTAGTGTTGAACATCCCAGGGACAAGGAATAAACAATAGATCAAAAGCAAATGATCAATTGTGATCCAAGTGATCCAAAATCAGTGGCAAGGTGGGTATAAGAGGCCTTATACAGATTGATCTAGAGTATTGTCACAGAGGGAAAATACTGAAACCCAACTGAAGGATGGCAACGAGAGTGGAACAATAGGAAAGAAAAAACAAAGAGAGGAAAGAGATGGGGGGCAAAGATCATTTACAGAGGTCTAAATACGGGAATGACCATAGGTCAATATATTTATATTTGATGATGGGGAAAAGATCTATGTGCATATACTTATAGGGTTAGTATTAAGGCAGCAGATGGAGATTGGACCTCAATGCAAGAATACTTTGTTCTATCAAATTTGCATTCCTTGATGTTCACCTTCCCCGCACAATCACTGAAGTCAAATGTGTGCACAAACAAAAGTGGTGAAGAAAGCTGATGGTACCCAGCTTTTAAAGGTTTAGCATCTGGGGTCTTAAAGGCTTGAAAGTAAACAAGCGACCACCTATCTCAGAAGCAACAAAACCAACATCAAAGAAGCACACCACCTTGTGTGACCAGGAGCTGTCAATGGAGTCAGCAGACCTCAAAGAATAAAAATCATATCATTGCTTTCTCACCTTCCTGATATGATCACTGAAGACAAATGTGTGCATAAGCAAATGTAGTGAAGAAAGCTGGTGGCGCCCGGCTATCAAAAGATTTAGTGTCTGGGACTGAGCCCAGGTGGCATAGTGGTTGTGCGCAAGACTGCGGCCCACTGGGATGGAGGTTCAATTCCAGCTCAAAGGAGCAAAGGCTGGGCCTCCTACTCCCACCACCATGACAGTGATGCCTTAAAATTTTTTTTAAAAAATTTAAAAAAAGATATAGCGTCTGGAGTCTTTAAGGTTTCAAGGTAAACAAGTGGCCATCTAGCTCAGAAGCAACAAAGCACACCAGCCTCTGTGTCCACAAGGTATCAAAGGGATCAGGCATTAGGCACCAAATAACTAACAATGGTATCATAATAAAGGAAGGGAAATACAGATTGGGGACCTAAAGTCCATCTTCAGGGGAAGAGAGAGCTCCTTACAGAAGGGTCGTGGGGAGGAGATGAGCCAGTCAGGGTACAGTGTAGCAACAATGAAAAATGAAACTTTCCTCTAGTTCTCAAATGCTTCCTCCCTCCCACTATCATGATCTGAATTCTACTTTATGAACCCAGTTAGACTAGAGGATGTACACTGGTACAGATAGAAACTGGAAACATGGGGGATCCAGGACAGATGATCCCTGTAGGACCAGTGGAGAAAGTGGCAATACTGGGAGGATGGAGGGAAGGTGCAGTAGAATGGGGGAGCTGATTATAAGGATCTACATATAACCTCCTCCACGGGATATGGACAACAAGGAAGTGGGTGAAGGGAGACAGTGGACAGTGTTCAATCTAACAAAAATATTAAATTATAAATTATCAACGGTTCATGAAAGAGGGGAGACTAGGGAAGTAGTGGAAAAAGGAGCAGTTATTACCAGGGGCTTAAATAGAAATAAAATGTTTTGGGAATCATGATGGCAACAAATGTGCTTTGCATACAATGGATGTATGTATGAACTGTGATGAGTTGTATGAGTTCCCAATAAAATTATTTAAAAACAAACAAAAAACACAGGAGAAGAAAGGAATACTCACAGAAGTGGATGGGTAGTAGCAAAATAAACTTTTCTCTCTTAAAAAAGGAATGGTTTCCATTAATGACAAAAGGATTAATGGAGCAAACATCAGAGCTGTAATAAATATATATGCATCCAATGAAAAACTCACAAAACGCAAAAGCCAAATCCTCAAAGAGAAATCATGATATGGACAATAATAGAACAGGAGACTTCAGTGCACATTAAATGGGAGGGCCATGCCCTCTTCATCAAATGGTGCTAGAAAAACTGAATATCCATCAATAGAAGAATGAAACAGGATCCATACCTTGTTTCATGCACAAATTGAAAACAAAGTCAATTGAAGAACTAAATGTCAATCCCTAAACCATCAAAATCACCATGGAGAAAATTGAGACAAATATAAGAGATCATATGGGCTACCAGATATAATAAAGGAAGGACACACAGGGAGTATATGGGTTACCAGATATAATAAAGAAAGCACATATAGTGTAAGACAATATAGATGGCTGGGCCTTTTAAAAACAAAGCACTTGTGTACCTCAAAAGATTTCATCAAAGAAGTAAAATGCGAGTCCACAGATTGGGAAAAGGGATTTAGCAATTGCTATAGGTAAATCTGTGGTGTCAACATGGCCAAAGACGATAGATAGGTCTGTTGTGATGACATGGCCAATGAACACACACGGTCAATTGAAGGGCAGAGATAGAAAAGGCTTGGCAAGTCCCACCCTTGCTCTTTTGTTTTCGGCTCTTCAGAGCAGACAGCTGCCTTGTTTATCCTGTGCCTTGACCTCCAAGCAACACTACCCGTGCGACACCTAATTCTGGACTGTGGAGCTGTGAGTTGAAGTTCCTTCAAGCCCTACTTTGTCACGCTCTTGGGATATACATCTCTTGAGCTGGGGACTGTCGGACTCTGTCATCTGGCTGACTGTTGGTGACCTGCTCTGCTGTTTGCTGCCTGTGACCAGATAGTCTGGATTGCTCTACAGAGGACTACTCAGCGGCCCTCAAGACTTGAAGGACTGCTGGACTTATAGCTGTCTCATGCAAGTGAGTTGCACAGAGCAATTCGTACTGTTTTGTAGATAGTTGACTCTTATGTTATATATACCCTTCTTTCTATATAAATATATAATGAGAATTATTAGTGTCCTTGTTTTATTTCTCTAAGAGAAACCTGCCTGACACAGCAATGAAATATCTGACAAAGGAGTAATGAATAAAATCTACAAAATACTACAACTTCACAACAAGAAAAAAATAACTCTCTGAAAGGTGGACAAAGTACCTGAGCAGACAATTCACATAGGAAGACCCCGAAATGGCTAACAACCACTTAAGTAGATGCTCTAGTTCACTAGCCATACAGGAAATGCAAATCAGAACAATGATGAAAATCTAAAACGGACAATCAGAGACCAATTTAAAAAAAAAGAAAAGAAAAAAGAAAAACAGATGATGGAGAGATTAGAACTTTTATACAATGTTGGTGGACATGTATAACCAAACAGGTGAAGGGCCAGGATGGCACCAGAAAACATTGATAGGGAAATATTTTTGTAAATTTTGCTTAACAACTTCCATCATTTGCGTAAAGTGTCTAGACATGTAAGTATTCTTACGAATCAAAAATCCATAGGTTTTGATTTGCAAGTAGCCTACCCTTTTTCAATTTCCCTTTAATTGTGTTTTAAAATTATTACCATGGGCTAACTCAGTTACACTATAAACAGAAGATTCTTATACTCCAAAAAAGTGACCAATAAGACTCCAAACCCTAAAATAACAAAAATATATCTCAGGTGAGCCAGAGGTGAATCTACAGAAAACATAGATTCAGGAATGGATTTGGGGCTCATACTTAATCCTACTTCCAATTTAAAAGCAGATAGTTCTTACAACAAGGTCCTGCTTGATACTAGGTCTAATGAAGGAAACATGGCAGACATGGATGCTATAGAAAAGTGTGGGGAAGAAATTAGATGGTGACTACTTATCAGAAAGAATAGTGTCTGGACTCTTTAAGGCTTGTTTTCAAAGAAGCAGCCATTTAAGTGAGATGTCAACTAAGTCAACATGAAAGAAGGACATCAACATCCTTGATACAAGGAGTGGAAAACATATAATCCAAATCTGAAGAAGGGAATACTATCAGAGCATAAATTGTGGGATTCTGTTGTGAAGAAGGATATGGATAACAGTGAAAGGTCAACAGATATTCACAGGATCTACACATGGAAAAGCCTCTGGTATCTTCCCTTTAACCATAATTGAGGGATGGGAATGACCAAGTGATCCGAGTATTGTTGAGATGATTATAATGAATTAAATCTTAATCTAAATGATAATTCTAATTAAATCAAACTCTAAATTACATTATCTAAATGATAATTCTGATCTTATTTGTTTAAACCTTATCTGTTCTCCCTTTTGACACACGTTGTTCTTGATCTGGTTGGTAATATTTTCTGTGTGTGTATTTGTGTTTGCGTCTGTGTGTCTGTGTGCTTCTGATTGGGGTTTTTCTCTGTTGTATTTTATCACTGTTGGTAGCCTTCTGAGCTTTCAGTTATGGATATATTTTTTCAGAATATGAAACCCAAGAAGAATAAATCTATAGAGCAATAACTAGAATAAGGGTACCTGTGGGACAAGGCAGGGTAAGCGTCTGGTGGGGAGAAGTCGGAACTGAAATCAAGGAGTTCAAGAAGGAAGAAAATGTTTTGAAACTGACTTTGTTAGTGATTGCCCAGCACTATTTCATATGATTGAACTATAGAATGGTGTTGCAAATCTCAATTTAAATTGGGTCCTAATATAATGATTTGAAAGGAAAAATATATGAAGAAAAATGTTCAAAAAACCAAATGGGATGCTGATTGTACAACTATTCTTGATATGGTTGAACTACTAAACTTTATGATATGGGAATCATATTCTATTAAACCTGTTGAAACATTTAAAAAATAAAATGAATGTATTTCACAGATAGACATCCTTGAGTGGTTTTAAGCACCTGTTGTGACAATTAGCTCCTCCCTTATGATCCATTTAAATTTGTTCTAGTTTTTAGTAGTTTGTACTTTCTTTTCAATTCTGGTTTTCATCAGTTTTACCTTGCTATTGATGCTAGCTTTTTAAAAAATTGTTTTTCAGTATATGAAATACAGGTTAAGTGCACCTAAAGAGACAGTAACTAAATTAGTGGTTCCTTGGGGCCATTTCTTCCATGGGAAGAAATTCAAAGTTTACAGCAATGAGGATAACATTGAAAGAAAAGTTCTAAGACTGATTGTAGTGATGATTGCAGAACTATTTTTGATGTCATTGAACTATTGAACTGTATGATATGTGAATTATATGCCAATAAAACTGTTCGAAATTATACCTAATCTTTCTGAACTCATACTGTGATTAAAGCATTTTATGGATTTTAAACTTTGTTTCATTGAATTCATCCAACATTCCTCTTTTTTATTAGTATTTCTATTTTATGCATGAGATACATGTCTCAGGGGTTATGAAACTTTCTGTCTCACACAGCTGGCAAAAACTGCATCTCAGTTTTAGAGTGCCACTTGATCCCGGGTGTAGAGTATAATTAATTACAAAGTAATAATGTTTCTGTCTCAAGTAAGTGAGTGGGTATCCCAGCATTGATTCTGGGGTTTCTTTATGATTCCTATCATTATAGAGTTCATCACAAAGCTCTAAGGGTCACTTGTAAGATAGCCATCTCCTCAGCTATTAATTTCAGTCTCCTCTTCTTTCCTGAGCTTCAGTTTTCTGTTTGCATATACTTACTGCACATTCCTGGATTGTAATCTCATATTCAACAGGTGGAAAATAAAACTATTTTCATTCTTCTACATTCAATTACTCTTTATTAATTTCTTATTTCAGTTAATATTCAATAAACCCCTAAGATAACGATTGTTGAATCCATCTCCAATTTGTTCCCTACTCTTATTCAGCTAAAATCTCTCCCCATTTTTCTCCCACAATATTACTCTCTTTTTTGTCCATTCTACTGTACTAGTCAGCAAACTAGAATCTTTGAAGCCATTTATCTGTTCATCTCTGTGAAATTAGTTTATCTATAACTTTGTTTTCATTGTTATTGTCTTCCATTTGTTTCTTCTTTATGAATGCTGAAACCAAACATTTTTGTCTAGAAGAAAGTCTCTTTTGTTTTGTTTCAGGCTTTTATTTTCAGCATAACGTCTCATTACTGCAAATTTCATAAACATTCTGTCCAACTAGAACTTGCAATTCATGAATTACATGTTTGTTTATAACATTTGTCTCTGAAAATCCTGCATTCATTTATGTCTACCTTTAATGAATTAAAGAATGTAGTTCAAAATTCAGATCACATTTATGTCCTACTATGTGTTGTCTATTAATCCTACTTTTTAAGACAATGATAATTAACATTTCCAGAAATAAATAAGTAAATATAAAAAAATATAAAAGTGCCTTAATAGTATTGAATCATAGGTTGCTGTGAACTTGGAGATGTATCATGAAATGTTCTTTTTGATGATGGTTGGGATGTAAATCTGTGTAAAATACTTAATATAATAATTGAAGTAGCTTGCAAGAAATCACAAACACTTGGTTTAATATTTCCTCTTATTTAATAGGCATATTACCATCTGATATTTTAAATTTAGAAAGAGATCACAGAAGCCTAGTTAGATACATGAAAAATCTGATGGCATGATGAGTTACCAGTTGGCCCGCTAACCTCAATGTCAGCAGTTAAGATCCATCAGCTCTACAGGAAAACGAGGAGGCGTGTTTCGATCATGTGCAAGCTCACAGACAAATACTCAAAGGGGCAGCCCTGCAATTGTCTACAGAGTCGCTATGTGCCAGAATGAATTTGTTTACTTGTTGCCATACCTAGCTTCAAGGATAAGTTCCCATAAATATTAATAATGCTTGAACCTAACAAAATTGTTTTAAAGGAAGAATGGCTTCATATTATCATCAAAAAATAACATTTCAGGGCTGAGCCCCGGTGGCATAAGTGGTTGAGTGCGGAACTGCAGCCTGTGGGCTTGGCGGTTCAAATCCAGCGGCGGCTGGGTAGCGCCCACAACCACCAGAGGCAGTGATGCCCACACACACACAAAAATAACATTTCAATGTGTGTGAAATACTTCAGAGAAACCAGGAGAAAGGGGGAATGGTCTGTGTCGAGAGGTAAGGAATGAAAAATAAGAAGCAAAACAGGACTAGATTAGAATTTAAGAAGCATAAGACGAAGGCATCAGAGAGCCAAAGAAACAGATTACGTGAAAATCTTTATATATTGGGATGTTTCTGTACACTGGGTAAATTTCCAGGACACGATCTTCATCCCTTATTTTTTTTTTATTTCACCAGGCTGACTAATCTCATGGGCACTTTCAGGTACCACGTGAATACTAATGAATTTCACATTTACAATGAAATATCCCCATTTTTCCCGAGATTAAATTTATGTTTAGGTAGATGGAAAGAACATTGGAACATGGGACTACTATGTCACTGGTTGGCAGTTTGAACAATCCAGACCTTCTTTGGAAAAAAAAAAGACCTCGTGATATGCTTCCAAAGTGTTATAACTCAAGAAACAAAAGCAAACAAAAACTGCCATGGAGTCAATTTTCACTCATAGAACAGCCCTAGACCAATGGTTCTCAATCTCTCTAATGCCTCGACCCTTTAATACAGTATCTTATGTTGTGGTGACCTCCAACCATAACATTAGTTTCGTTGATACTTCATAACTGTGATTTTGCTACTGTCATGAATTGTAATGTAGATATATGCTACGCAAGGTGTACTTTTATTGTCATAAATTGAACATAACTAAAACACAGTGATTAATCACAATATAATTAGGTATATATCATGGAATATTTATTTCTAATTACAAATAAATGAAATTTTGTCTTGAAGCACGGTGTAGCATGGGTAGCAGTCTTCATTCAAGGGTCCTTGTATGTGGGAATATCTGCATGTGGGCAGACCCAAGAGGAATCAGTTCCTAAGATCATTCAAGATATGAGTTTTTCTATGGTTTTAGGTGACCATTGTGAAAGGGTCATTTGATCCCCAAAAGGGTCGCGATCCACAGGTTGAGAATTGCTTCCCTAGACAGTAACTCTATGTAGAAAGTCTTGTCAGTCTCCCATAAATTGGTTGTAGTTGAAAACTACTGAACTTGTGATTAGCAGCTCAATGCTTACCTACTATGCCAGTATGACTCCTGACCAAAGGGGCACAGTCATGGAAGAGCCTATGGAGTGTATCTACTTTACACCCAGGGGGTCCCGTGGGTTGGGATGCACTCAAAAACAACTGAAACAAATAAAAAGAATCATACCGAACATTTCACCCTACTTTTCCCAAAGTTCTCTAAAACAAATATATCTAAAATTGAACTGCTTATCTCCCCACAAGCTATACTCTCCTTCTAGAATGCCACCATAATCACTCATGTAACATAAGACAGAACTCAAGTAGAGATTTTATTTTTTTTCCTTCTCACATATCCTCTGGCACACAATCAATCATTAAGTTCTCTTATATCAAATAATACTCTCCATCTCCACTGTCACTGCTTTAGGTCAAGTCCTTATCATTTCTCACCTGAATCATTTCAATAATTCCCTTCTTGTCTCTGGCACAAAGTTCTCAAATATGCCCTCAACTGCATACAGAATTATATTTTAAAAACAAAAGTATAAACATGTTACTCTCTTCAAAAAATTCATTAGGTGCTCTGTATTATTCACAAGGATAAAATGTTTCTCAGAAGCTAGATTCTTTACACTCATCTCTCCACATGTGCCACCACTCTCCCCTTTCACTTGACTCTAGGCACAGTGAACTGCTTCAACCTCGCTCTAAGCACAATCCTGCCTCATGCTTCCATGTGCAGCATTCATTTTATCTCTTATGTTCATTCCCTCTTTTTCTTCCTCAACTGATAAAACACAGAAGAGTGTCATTTATCTCTTTATTCTGAATTCAATTGTTACCTGCTCCAAGGAGTCTATCATGCCTAGATAGAGAATTGTGTGCTCACACCATCATCAATGTTTTTTCAGTAGTAACAAATGAACACTTTAGCAATTTGTTCATTTTATTGCAATTCGAGTGATAATGAACAGAAGAAAGAAATGAAAAGTCAAATAACTTTAGAAAAATAGCTTAAAATAAAAACTAAAATGGTCCAACCAGGGCAGTGATGACACACACACACAAAAACTGAATGGCATACAAATATGGCTAAATATTCTTGGTGGCACTGTGGGGTCAGCTTTGGACAGCCAACCAACCGACCAATCGCTCTGTGGGAGAAAGGTGAGACCATCTGCTCCTGTAAGACTTAGAGCTGCAGAAATCCTATATAGTTCACGCAGCTAGAATCTACTCAAAGGCAGTGGGGGCCATATCACAATAGCAAAATATGGTATATGTAGCCAATATCATAAATTCAATGTGTAGAAATTGTCCAATAGAGGTTTGTCTGTTGTGTACATTTTCACAAAATTTAAACATGGGAACAAATATAGGAATGAGGAATTGAAACATAGATACTAAGGTGTAATATAGAATAATGAGATAATAATCCATATCAGCATAATAGGAATGTGTTTAAGGAGCTGCTGTGTTATGCAGGGTAGTTAGAGCTAAGGAATGGATAGAGATATTTAAAGAGAAGCCAGTAGGAAAAAAAATAAATATTTTGAATCTAACATAAAGGGGATGGCATCCTCTTCCACCCCCACAACCAAATATACTAGCATAAAACATTTGTGAAGAAAGGGAGGCCTAGCGGGAAAGAAAGGAGACATTTCAAGGAACCTCTTACGAAAGCAATCACTCTGGCTAGTCTGAACTAGATGGATTATATTTTTTCCATGTTATCTGCTAGCCAGCATATGCCCACAAAGAATATTTACTATTGCTAGAAGCATTGATACTGAACAAAAAGTTCTCCTGCCAGAAGATGTAGAAAATTGAATGTCTATCTAAATTAACAAGGACATCTTTGCAGAATACCTGGGGACATTGCCAAAACATTGTTCTTTTTACCAAGAAGAGATGGTGACAAACAATAAATAAACAATGAAAAGCATGGAGTTTTATTAGTGCTTTCAATTGCATATATTTTCTTTTTCTATGTTATCAGAAGAACCAGATAATTAAAATGAATAATCTCATTTATTTATAATCATATTCACTAAGCATTCTTTTGAAAACTGTCTCAGATATGTTCTGTCACATTTAACTTTTAGTTTATAGAGGGCAGTCAGAGAAAAGGCTAATCATCAAAGGGGTAGCTAGTGAAATTAGGAGAAACCAAATCCTGAGAGGTCGAGTAAAAATGAGGTTCTAGTTCAAGATGGCCCACTGATCACACAGAGTGGAGTCCCTCTCCAACAACTGGGCGGAAAACATAAAGAAAGAAACAATAGAGTGCAAACAACTGAGGAGAACGACTCAACAGATAAGTCATCAGAGTTCCCCACGCCACCCCTTTCTCCAGGTCCAAAGATAGTGGGAGTAACAGAGGAAAAGGAAAAATGTCCAGCAGATTGCTAGGCCCACACCATAGTTGGACCAAACCACTGATTTGACAGTAGGCTTGAGAGTTCTCCTAACTCGCCAGCTGGCTTGCACTTTCTAACCTAGTCCTCAGCCTGTCCACTAGAGGCTGGAGAACATTCCTATGTTGGCACATAAGTCATTCACCCCAGGCTGGGTCACCGCCAAAACTACTATGCATCTCAGCTGAAGCACCCAGTGCCCTCCCAACCTTGTCTTACAGCCACCATCCCATTGGGGCCACCCCAGTGTCCAGAACAACTGTCTGCCCCCTGAGAATATCTTGCCTCGCCCCCTCCTCTCTAGGCCATTCCAGGAAATGACCTTTTCCCTGGAAGGTGCCCAGCACAAGTCCTTCCTGCTAGTCCCTTCTCTGAGACCTCCAAATCCTAAAGAGTATGAGCCCTGCCCTCCTCAAACTGCTCTGCCTGTGCCTCAAAGTTTGAGCTTCATTTCTTCCTGACAACTGGCTACACTCCGTCCAGCACCAGAGAAATCATACTACCTCTCCAAGGACAAGATCTCCAGTCTTAGTTCTGGCCTTCACATTGTCTAATGTCTTCCTAACCTCGACCAGTGAGTCCAAGCACCCAAGTGGGTAAAGTCATTTGCCCTTAAGCATTGCTTAGAACTGCTCAATAGATGTATGCCCTCTGTGTCCCCAAATTCCTGAATTCTCCCAGGGAAATATTTAGATCCTAAGCTTGCTTTTCCCCTTTTCTTTCCTGTTTTCTCCTTCTATAGAAGAAAACCAAATATTGTAATATTTTTTTAGAATTTATTTATAAGTGTTACTATTCTTTCTTTTGAAAATAAATTTTCTACTATCTTCATATTCTGTACATGAGGGATATATTCATCTCTCAGCCTCCTTTAGACTATCCCAGGCCATCCAGAGAAGCACTGGTTGGCACTTCAAAATTATGTTTAAATGTTTGTAGCCTATCATGTACAGAGAGCTTCCGATAATTCAAACTAGGGTTTGAAGAGGATGTAGATGAAGGAACATCATTGCTAGTGTCAAAAGGATTTTGGCTGAAAGAAAAGGCTACTGAAGAGAGACTTGCTAGTTGTTGTAAGTGCCATCGAGTCAGCTCAAACCCATACTAACCCTATCCACAATAGAATGAAACACCGACCAGTCCCGCGCCATAGTCACAATTGTTCCCAAGCTTGATCCCATGGTTTCAGCCACTGTGCCAAGCCATCTCATTGATGACCTTCCCCATTTTCACTGCCCCTCTACTTTACCAAGCATAATGACTTTCTCCATGACTGGTCTTTCCTGCCAGCATGTCCAAAGTTTTTTAGTCCAACTGTCATGGTAGCAGTAGTCAAGAAACCAAATGATGTATTGTACTAGGCAAATCTGCTGCAAAAGGTCTCTTTAAGATATTAAAATGAGGCAGAAAAACAAAAGAAACTTGGTTTTCTAGGTGCTTCCTGCCCTCTTCCATCTCAGAAAGGGTCACTATTGAGGGATTTTAGCATATATTCTCATGTACAGGTTCAAGACACTACAATTAGTTGTGACCCTTCTTCAGTATGTCATTTGCTTTAGTATTGTTCCTTTTGGTGTTGTAATCTCAAGAATGTAATTAATCTTGTTATGGCAACCCAGATGTTCTGGTCAATTTTGGTATTGCTCCTTTTGAGATAAGGAATGTACCTTGTAATGCATGCTTGATCTTCTTGAAGTTAGCAAAATGTTATAATCAATGCTGTGCCCTATAATGCTCCCTAACTCTAAAGAATAGTAGCATTACTTTCTTGCTTCTGTCCATGTTTGCTTAAGTCTCACACAAAGGCTAATTGAGTTTTTGCCTTAGAAGATGGACTGAAACATTCACTTTGGGACTGCAATCAAAGAATTCCTCTTGGATTCTAGCAGTCCGGTTGTAACTGAATAAAGACTCTTCCAAATGATCAAAGTGTTATAATGGCAGCCATTTATTTGAACCCCTAACAAAATGCAAAGATATCACTTTGAGATATAAAATGTGCCTTACCCAGACCATAATATTTCTAATTATTTCACATGCATGGGAAAACTGGACAATGAATAAGAAAAACTGTGGGGTGGAGACAGGACTTTCCCACAATTATTGTACTCAAAATATTAAGCAAACAGTTTACCAACATTTGATGGTGGAAGTTAACTTAGCTGTTCTGCCTGTGGTTTCCAGTCCTCTGCGGCCTTTGTGTTGTCTCACAACAGAGCTAACTCCCCTGCTGTTAGGAAGCTGGTTTGCTTCCCTTGAAGCCTACCTGACAGACCTGTTTAGCCACACCCAGGAGTCTGGGGTCTGATCTTGTCTCATGGGACCCTGATAGCACCCTTCCTGTGATGTATGCCCTTCCCTGTAATAGGGCCCTGGCTTGGCTCCAGAGGGTATATAAGGATGGAACATAGTATAGAGTTTCTCTCTCCTGCCTGCCTCTCCTGCCCCTGAGCCCTGGACGCTCTCAGGCCCCTCTCCCTCATCATGCAATCGCTTCCCCCACTCTCTCTCTCCAAGTAGACCACCAAGCAGGGCGGAGGTGAGCATGTCATCCTGATGTAATATGTGTCTAACTCTTATTGTTCCTCTCTCTTTTGCACTCTATCTCATTATTAAAATAAATAATAATTATCACCTATTGAATCCTTGATGTGTGTATCAGAAACTGGCCACTTCTGATAAAAGACCAAAGGAGAATTGATGCCTTTGAATTCGCAT
>PVJH01038159.1:0-17361 GCA_004026705.1 Nesogale talazaci | reverse complement strand
GGCCCAGACCTCCTGACACATATTTTGGGGGGAATAAGTGCATTACAGAAAGGATCTCACAACATTCTCGTGACAGTCTGGCAAAGTCTGTGCAACAGACAAAGAAACAGGCAAAGAAATAGAAACTCAGGAAGCTGAGCTGATTTTTCAAGGTTACCTCCAAGAAGTGTCAGGGCCTGGATTTTAAACCAGAGATGTCAATCCCTGAAGTTGTGTTTCTTGTTTCTACTTGGGAGTCTACATTTATAGCCTTCTAACTAACTGTTCATCTGGCAGGGGTTTCCAGATTGTGTGGATGACTTAGCTTCTCTGTACATTGAGGTCACTCAGCCTTAGTTAGTGCACACACAAAAGCCTCATTAGTTAGTGCACACACAAAAGCCTCAAGAAACAGGGTCAAGGATCCTCCTGGACAGGAGCCAATCCAGTCACAGATGCCATCATTTCTGCGTGAGTGGTGCCACCGGTTGGGTAATGTCTCTCTACCTCTCTTGGGTTGGGCTCCTCTGCCCTCAAGTCAAAAGGGAAACAGACTACTGGTGCCACTTGATGGAAAAAAAATGGACACAATGAAAAGAAAAGAAATTTTAAAATACCCAGTGCCCAACACATTATAAAGCACTTGCCCATATATATTCCAAATTTATCCTCACCACAGGTGAGGAAGCACATTGTACTTGATCTTCATTGCTTAGAATAAAACTTTTGAGCTCAGCAATGAAAAGCAGGGTGACTGTGAATTGGGATCAGATTGAGGGTGGGGAGGGTTCTTTTTGACTTGGGCTTTGGCCCCCAACTAGCTTGATAATTGAGGAGAGACCACTCTGGAAACCTTCGTGAAAAGGACGTCTAACTCTAATGAATGAGTCACCATCTCTCCGTGAGGACTGAGAATCTCCTCCAACAGCAACATGTCAGCATTAAAGAGGATTTCCCATGCGTCTGCTGCGCATTAAATTGAATCCTCAACAACCCTTAGAGGTGCACTGCATTTTCTTTCCTTTTTATAGATAAAGAGGTTCAGAAAGGTTAAGTAACTAACCCAAAGTCATTCAGGCAGTAAGTGACAGAGCACGATGAGCTCAAATCCAGGCCCTTCGATTTCTTAACCCATTCACCTTGAGTCTCCAATCCTAGGCTGGTCTGGCACCTGGAGCACATAACATGGAATGGGGAAGTAGGTAATATGTATAGGTTGGCGACTACAGGGTTTGTCCTTCACAAGCAACATCTCCCTCTATCCTTCATACAATCCTTTGAAGTGAGCAGACTCTCTCATTTCAGCGACAAGGTCATGGGAGAGAAATCAAATAATCTCACCATAGTCTGTCTCACCCTTAGCAACTGACAGAGGCCAAATCCTAACTCAGGATTGTCTGGCTCCAAAGCCTTTACTTCCTCTTACCCTACACTCTGCACCCCCGCCCCCCACCTCCACCTCCACCCCCAGTGTGATGTTCTGATGTGGATCAGATCTCCATGACCTTGTCTTCTCAGAGCACCCACTGGACAGCCCTGCATGACAGTTGCATCAAAAGTGCCTGAAGGGAAAGTGTGGTAGTTACATAATCTGTTGTTTATTTGAGACTTAAGAGTGAAGGGGTGGAGTTTAGCTTCCCTATCAGGTAGCGGCTTGATGACTTCATTTGGAGGCTCCAAGGAGATCAATAACTCACTGGAGGTGGGACACAGAGACACTCCCTGCCAGCTAGTCCTTCAGACAAACACATGGAGCTACACGAGAACCCCGGAACTGAAGGAGTGACACGGACACCCCTGCCAGTGCTGCAACTCTTCCACTGCCACTGGATCCACAAGACGTTCAACTCACTGGCCAGGAAACAGGCTTGCAGAAAACGGAATGCAGAGTTCCAGAATGCCTCTGTCTGGTCACTCTTAAGGGTCTTCAACATCAGATGTACTTCACAGCAGTTGCAAATTCAAATGCTCCCAATCATAATCCTCTAGTTGCCAAGGGCAGGAACAGTTGAATTGGAACTGTGCCTCCTGCCGCTCCCAAGTTATGTAAAAGATAATTTTACGGTTTAATGTGAGAGTGCTCTCTTCAGGAGAAGACAGCAGGACCAAGCTGGAAGACCCCTGGACTTAGAACCAAAGTATGCCCTCAGCTTTATAATTCTTCTCAACTGCTGGGTGACCTTGGTGATAAGAGACTGATTTCTGCATCTGATGGCCTCCCCGGTTGATCAGCTGGGAATCAAAACCCCCACCAGCTTCAGGAGAAGCAATTCACTATGACCAGACTCGAATGGGAGAAAGCACCTGAAAGTGATATGTACATACAAGAGGGTATACCCCCAAAACTGGAATCCCCCCATAGCTATGTATTTTAATTATGTTTGCAAAACAACCTTATCACCCTCAAAGTACTCTAAATGACTTTATATCAGTCTAGGTCAGTAGGGGGTGGTAGAGAAGGGAGCGGGAAAAGCAGAAGATCATATATATTAAAAAAGTGACTAAAACTTAAAATTGAATTAGTTATTTGTACAGAAAGGTGCAGGTGGCATAACTCACTCCAGCCTATGATCAAAATTATGGTGGACCCCTCCCCCTGCCCTCCAGTGGTGGCCCAGTCATTAAGTGTGATTGGTTAGAATGGATTCCAGTCAGTCGTGTGGCAGAGGCGGTGGGGCAGTGGGCACATGATTTTCCTGAGGAAAGGTTATGTGATTGTCCCAATAGCTGTCGGGAGCTCACAACTTCTTCCACAGTAGTTGTGGGATTCTGTTTTTGACATTTGAGACATCATCCTGAGGATAGGGTCCAAGTGAACCTCTGCTTTTGGAACCTATTGTTACTGTTTAGGATCCTTGAGAGTCATTCCTCCCTTCTTCCACAGCTCACACAGAGCCAGTCATGGGGACCATTGTGTCAGTCCAGGTAGACTAGAGAAACAAATTTCATAGACACACATAAGGATATAAGGGTATGGTTTATATACAAGAGGAATAGGACATAAAGAAAGCATCCCAACCCAGTCCAAAGTCAAAAGTCCAATATTAGCCTATATGCCCAATATCAGTCTATAAAGTCTCCTTCCAACTCATGAAGTCACAGGCCAGTGTGGGCTGGTGCTGACGGGGGTCTCCCCATGGCTCCTCTTTTCCAGGGCTCAGGGTCCATCAACAGCATCCAGTGGTAGTAGAAGCAACTCAGCACTGGCAGGGGTCTCCATGTGGCTTCTCCAGCTTCAGAGGTCTGGTTCCATCAGGGTAAGGCGGTGTGGCTTCTCCTCAGGCTCCTTCAGCTCCTCGGACGCTGCCATCTTGTCTTGACCATAGTTTGTTGTCTCTGTGACTAACTCCCAACAACTGGGGAGATAGCTTCTCATCTTCATGAGGGAAATCTCACGAGATTTTCCGGAAGTCTCAGGAGAAAGCCATGCCCACATGAAGGCCTCATTGGCTACTCAATGTCTATCTCCAGATGAACAGACCAGGCTCCAACCCTTCATCTCAATCATGAAATTAACATAAGCACATGACCGCCATACTAACTCAAGATGACAAAGTAGTCCATGGGAGACCGGGTTTTTTTTTTTTTTTTAATCTTTTGAGCAGGGTAATTTCCAAGAGGCTTTACATCTGGTGAGCCTGGGCAGTGGCTGAGTCGCACTAGATGCCTGCAGTGGACACAGACACAAGCACAGCTGTACTGGAGCATGCCCATTGATTGGCTCACTTGCTGTTGGGTGCTAAATTTTTCAAAGTCCTGCGAACATTCTTAAGACCTAGAAGAAAGAAAGAGAAAAGCTAGCTACTAACCTTAATGATGGTTTCATGTATCTGTGCATGAAATATCTGGACATCTCCATGTTATGTCAATTAGTTCATCACAAGTCTCATCTGAAATCGTGTCAATTATATTTAAACAAGACTAGAGTAGTGTTTGGGGTCCCCGGGGTGGCATGACGGGCTAAGCATTTGGCTACTATCCAAAAGGTTAGTGATTCTATCCACCTTGAGCTTCCTCAGAGGAGAGACCCCGGCATCAGTTGCTGAAAGTTCTTTGTCAGAAAAGGTCTGAAGCACAGTCTTGCTCAGATGCACGGGGGTTGTCATGAGTGAGAGTGGAACGGAAAGTAACTGCGATGGAAGTCTTGGAGTGTATTGGGTGTGCAGTGGGGGAGGAGGGGGCACTCCAGAAGTCCAGGGGATGGTGCCTGCTACAATCCCCCATGGTGGAGGATGGAATGAAGAGTCTAGTTAAGGGTGGGTCTCAAGTCAAATCTTCATATTCTGTTTCACTGTTTTTCTCTCTGGTCCTGACCAACAAGGGCCCATGGATTCCTGATCTTCTGAAGAGGCCTGAGACTCGGATATTGGTGGGCAGCAGGAGGACCCCTGGTCTTGGAGACCAGAGATAGGTATCCCTATGCACCTAGATCTCGACGATGTCATGAACCAGTTCTGTGGCTCAGACAAGTCACCTGACCCATTTATAAAAGTGAGTGACAGTGGGGTGCAGCCGATGACATTTATATCTGGTCCCTTCCAACTGATATCCTGGATTGCAGGAATGTTTTGGTGGAATGGTCTTCGTGCATCTTTGATGAAGTGGGAGTGTCACTCTGCACCAACAACTAGACCCAGGTCCTTAGGAACACTGTGTGTGTATGTGTTAAATTGGGTGAGAATCCTACCCTCTACCCCCTAGCCCCACTCCCCACTGCTTTCACATACCTTAGAAAGCAATACCCTTTCCTTGCCAAGAGACTGACTTTCCAGGACTTGACCAGAGGCTCAGTCCCAAGGCTCCTTTCATCCTTGGGGTCTGGGGTTGGGGAAGGAAAGGAGAAGGGGGTGCACCCTGAACCCAGCCTGGCACAGCCACGTAGATGACATTGGGAAACAGGGAAGTGGAGGGGTGAGCTGGAGGGGGTAGGTGGGGTGGGTTCTAAAGAAAATATTTATAATTGGGGGCTCTAGGGACGCCTAAGATTTATGACTCAGGCGGTAGAATCAGCACTAGCTGGGAGCTTCCTGGACTAGGACCTCTCAGACCCTGCCTATAATAGACTGTGTCAACTTGGCTGGGCCCAGACGCTCAGCGATTTGGCCGCTGAGGCCTCACCTGGGATGTGACCGAACCCAACAGCATCGACTGCATCCTAGGCGCTGCTGTGAGTAGCCAAGCAATTGCACGAAGGCTAGGCGGGAGTGCGGCCCCCTCACCAAGGTCCCAGCCGGATGCCATTGAAAGGAAGTTTTCCGGGGTGTGTGGCCTGCTTCTTCTATCAGTGGACTCTGTTTGCTTTTGGCAGGGTCTGCATCCTGTCTCTGATCCACCGACCTTCAAGTCTGTGCACTGCAGTCGGTGGTGTGCCATACTGCCCGCTGACCCCAGGAGCCACCAGTGGTCTGCCACCCGCACGGCTGACCTTGGATTCATTCCCCTCTGTAGCTGGATGGCAGCCTGCTGTCTTCCTGAAATGTTTCTGGATTTCTGGCTCTAATTGAAATGCGCCTGAAGTGTCAAGTGCACATGGGGTTCCAAGAACTTAGAAAGAAAAAGAGAAAGGGGGGAGAATAGACAAAGTATCCCATGTGTGCTCATAAGTAGAAACCACGTTTTGACTCTGTCGTTGTGTCGTCAGGTACCATCAGGTAGTTCAGTGTGTGAACAGATATATGAGCCCTGGTGGCGTGGTGGGTTAAACACTGGGCTGCTAACCACAAAGTCCACAGTTCAAAACCACCAGCTGCTCCTTGTGGGGAAAAAAGTGGGTTTTCTGCTCCCATAAAAATTGGCAGTTTCCAAATGTGGTGAAGAAAGCTGATGGTGCCCGGCTGCCAAAGGATACAGCATCTGGGATCTTAAAGGCTTAAAGATAAACAAGTGGCCATCTAGCTGAGAAGCAACAAAGTCCACATGGAAGAAGCGCACCAGCCTGTGTGATCATGAGGTGTCAAAGAGATCAGGTACCAGGCATTAAAGAACAGAAAACCATATCATTGTGAAGGAGGGGGAGTGCAGAGTGGGGACCAAAAGCCAGTCTGCAGGCAACTGAACGTCCCCTTACAGAAGGGTGGTAGGGGGGAGATGAGCAACGATAAACTTATAACTTTCCTCTAGTTCTTAAATGCTTCCTCCCCACCCCACCCCACCCCATCATGATTCCAATTCTACCTACAAACCTAGCTAGAGGTACAGTGGTACAGATAAGAGTTCACAACACAGGGAATCCAGAATAGATACCCCCCACCCCAGGCCAATAAGGGAATCAGTGATGCTAGGAGGTTAAGGGAAAGGGAGGGGCGTTAGGGGGAACTCATCACAATAATTGACATATAATCTCCTTCCCAGGGGGATGGACAGCAGAAAAATGGGTGAAGGGAGGCAGCAGTTGGTGTAAGACATGAAAAAAAAAGAATAATTTCTAAATTATCAAGGGGACATGGGGGTAGGAAGGTGGGAGCGGGAGGGAGGAAATGAGGACCTGATACCAAGAGCTCAAGTAGAAAGAGAATGTTTTGTAAAAGATGATGACAACATGTGTCCAGGTGTGTTTGACACAATGGAATATGTGCTAATTGTGAGAAGAGCTGTAAGAGCCCCCAATAGAAGAAAATAAAGCAAGAGATTTGATGTTTCTGAAACCTACAGGGACAGCTGCTGAGTCAGAATCGACTTGATGGCAGGGAATATGTATATGTGTGCAGACCTATGCGTGTCTGTGTCTAAATGTGAACGCGTGTTGTTCCAGCTTCCTCGTGAGCTTGCTCACATGTGGCCCCATCTATAATGTGCCATTTCCACCATCAGGGCTCAGGTGGTTGCGGTTCTTGGGATTTTCCTTGGCTGACTTTCACGGCTGGGTCTCCCAGTCTTTCTTCTGAGTCCATCTAAGTCTAAAACATCTGCCGACATGTTCAGCACCCTCACAACACGAAGCCTCCACCGACGGAGGGGCGGTGGTTGCACCTGTGCTCTCTGAGCCAGGGCCTGACAGGGTGTCCTTGCGAAAGCAAGAATTCTACCCTGGGACCACCCAACACCCATGTGATCCCCAAATGATGAATGTCTATCAACCTGACAGCCAAGTTTCATATTTCTTATCATGCATCCGTCTAGATAAAAATTTGGCCTTGCTGAGCTCAGGTGGGGTAGGGACCCTGCCCGCGGTTTCTAATGCCTGACTGGCTGTGTCTGGCTAGCCTAGCAGCAAGTATCTCTGATTTCTTGGTCGGATGAGGGGAAGGGACGATGTCCTCACAGAAGAAGAGCATGGTCTGGCCATTTCTCAACCACTGTGGGGTCTCGGAGCCCTACTGGTGCTGTGGGGTGGGGTGAACTGCTTCCCAACAAGACCAGCAACCGCAACCCACCAGGAGCTCCGTGGGAGAGAGATGAGGCTGCGGGCAACCCTGAAGGTTCATCTCAGAAACCCTGCAGGAGCTCGAGTCACATCGACAGCAGTGATTTGGCTTTTGTTGGAGGGTTCCTAATGATCTAGGAATTTCAAGATGATTTTTCAGTCACTGAGCCATGTATTTATAGATCACAGAACGAGGACACTCCCCAGGAAAAATGAGTTCTCCCAACTCCCAGAGAAATGCAAAGAAAGCCAACTAGCTGGTGCCCCGCCTAATGATCACAGCAAGGGTGGGGGGCCTGGTGCTCCGACATCAGTCCTGCCTGGGCTCCACTGGCGGGCGGTGGTCTGGAGCAAGTCCAAGGGTTCATTTTCTGGTTCACAGGACATTAATCAAGCGCCTTCTAAGGACCAGGTGTGAGAATTCCCTGGAGGAGCTGGACCTAGAAGCTCATCACCTGGGTGGGCCGGGACAGGTGCTCCATGGTGCAGGATGGAGGAAGGGTGACAGTTCTTGCTGGTGCTGAGGTGGGAGACGGGGAAGGATGTTGCTTGCATTCCACAGAAGCATTCTATTTTTGATCTCGGAGAGGCTCGGGATGGAAGAGACCTTCAAAGTCCCTTGGTTCATTCAGGAACGTAGCCCTGAGGGTCATGTTCTTTCTTTCCTCCCCCCCCCCCCCCGCCGCCCCCCCATGACTGGACTGCTCTGATGGCTGGACTCAGACTCTGGGTCTCCCTGTCCCGACCATCAGGCACAGTGCTAACATCTGCTATCTTCCAAGCCTAGGCAGCGGCCTTTCCCATCTTCAGCTCAGCTTCCAGAAACACAAAACCAAGGACTTAGAGCCGTGTCCAGCTCTGATAGGGCGCATGTTAGCCTTTGACTAAAATAGCTATACCAATACCAGCAACAGTCTATACTAAACCATGACTTCTGGAGCCATCTTTGAAGGATGGCCAGAATTGGGCTGCCTCAAGGGAATATTGAGAGGGGTTATGCCTTGGGCTATGAGCTCAAGGTCAGCAGTTTGAAACCACCAGACACTCTGTGGGAGAAAGATGAGGCTTTCTAAAATATTACGGTCTCAGAAACTGTAAGGGCAGCCCTAGAGGGTCATTAGGAATCAGCATCCACTCCATGCCTGTGACTTGTAGAGTAAGGGCCCATTAGGGCTCTCAGGCAGGACACAGCTGTCTGGTTTCACCTCAACGTGCTGTTCCTGGCTTGCCCCTTCCTCTCTGCCCACCCACCTCCCCACCAGGATAAAGGCTAGGTTATCATCCAAGTGCCCAGAACAAATGTAGGAAAGGAAAACGTGGGTGGGACCCCCTCTTTGCTCCGCCTTAAGGGGTTCATGAGATGGGCCGGGGTTCTGTGGCTCATGCTAGAGGTGTCAGAATAGAGATCCTGGGAGCGCCCGCACCTCCTGCGAGAGCCCACATGTCTCTGCCCGGAGCTGGTTCTGTCTTGGTGGCTCCCGTCGGGCTTAACGGGGCTCCCAGCTGAAGCAAGATGCTAGCCACCTTTTTCCTTTCTGCAGACGGAAGAGAGGGTGACCTCCCAGGAGGCGCCGCCTTCCCGAGAGGGCGAGAGAGATTAAGAAGAGAAGCAGCATGTGGTCTAGGAGGGGCAGGTCCTCGTTAGGAAGGGAGTCCTCGGCCTTGGACAACCGATCGTGGGAAGACCCTGCAATCTGATATTGACCTCACTGCTCTCAAGCCCACATTGACTCACAGCCCCCTGGAGCCCAAGGAGCGAGGGAGTCCCTGCTGACAGTCGCAGGAAGCCTCGTCTTTCTCCCGAGGAGCGGCTGGTGGTTTTGAACCGCAGACCTTGCGATTACAGCCCAACTCGCAACCACTACACGCCCAGGGCCCCTTACAGTCGGATATTACAGTCTAATAGCAAAAGGGTCTGGGAAAGGGGACCTGCTTCTACCTTCCTGGGGTCCTGGTTGGGACCGGCACTGGGGAAGATGTGATCCTGATCTCCCATGGAAGTCGCTTCATTTTGGAAAAGTCAGAATCCAGTCCCTCTTGGGACAACCTTGCCAAGGGTGAACTCAGAATGTTTCCTTCCCTGACTCTCAGGGAAGCCCGTCACCCGGCACTGACTGGTATGTTTTGACCCTAACAACTGTTAGCCAATGATATATTGATAGTAAATAAATTACTTACTAATGGTCCATTGTCATGCACACACGCATGCACACACTTCAAGCTTCTGACTAGAAGGACATTAAACGGATGTATTCATTTCAGAATTGATACTTCAAAATTTGCTATTTCAGCCTTGAGCATGAAATGTCTCCCCCTTGGTTAGACTAGAGAAAAGCTACTTGTTGGCTTCGTATAGTTCACGTTTCAAAAGTCTATCATGAATTCAAATAGTTTGCTGTTAGACTGGATTTGCAGTCCTGCCTGACAAACTTACAGTGTATTTTCCATCCTCAGTAATATTTTTACTAATGATTTCAGTCTCCCCCCACCCACTTCATTAGGAAGAACTCTAAAACCTGTTCAGTACCAGTATTCTATGTCTTATTATTGATATTAAATAAACGGGTCTCTGGGCATGGCTGAGAAGCAACCAGAGCCTGCCCAGAAATTACCTAGGTTCTGCCAGCCAGGGCCCTTTGTGTGAGGGGTCCACAAACCCTCAGACTTGGGGTCACCAGCCTTAACCACCCTTCTCCATCTCCCTTGCTCAGGCCACCATCCTCTTACGGTCAGCGGCCATCAGGACAGCTCCTGGAAAACAGCAGCGTCTCGCACCATGCTCTCCATCAGGCTTGCAAGTCACACCGTTGTGATGTTCGGGTTTTCATCAGCTGATGCCCACAGTCCATCACCAGACCTTCCTGGTCCATCCCCATCTGTGAACTCCGCTGAAACATGTGCAATCTCGTATGTCGCCGTGCACACACTTCCATGGAGAGGGAAGTGAGCCTGGTCCAGAGGTGCGTCGATTGGGAATCAAACCTGGCCATGAAGCAGAAGATGGGAGTTCGACCCCAACACCGCCCCTTCTCTCCACCTGGGTTTAAACTAATTCCCGAGTCAGACCAAAGAGGCGGCGTCCAGAGATCAGAACTCACTCGTAAGGCTAGGTTGGAGCAGGCAGGGTAAGCCCACGGGCCTGAGGACTTCCTGGCCCTGAATCCAGAGTTGATGACTGCCCGCTTCCTTAGGTTGCACGATGGTGTGAATCTCCCAGGAGACACGAGAAAGGCATGAGCTCCCTACAGAGGTGGAGGGTGGCGGGCCAGAGGCTCTGCCAGGAAGATTAACCTGGAGCATCGACTTGACAAGCTCGGCACCTCACCTGGATGGAAACCAAACCCCTCACCTGGCTCAGGGCGACTCCTGGGTGTCGAGCAGATCTGGACGCCCTGAGGTTTTTCTCGGCGTCCCTGCGTGGCACCGACAATCACGGTGGTTGTAAGCCGTGGTGGTGCCGTGGGCTACACGTGGGGCTGCCAATCACCACGCCTGAGGGAGGAAGACCAGACTTTCTCCTCCAGGACAGAGTTCGTCTGGAGCAGTTCTAGCCTCTTCTGGGGGGTGGAGGGTGGAGAGGAGTCAGAACGGACTGGACAGCAGTGAGTCTGGTTTTGATTTGAGAGGCGCTCTGGAGAACAGAGGAGCGCTGGTGATGAAGCGGGCACCTGGCGGGCTGTTCCCCACAAGGCTGGCAGTTCAAAACCACCAGCTAGCTCCTCCGGGAAAAGACGAACTTGTCTGCTCTGGCCAACCAGTTACAGTCTCGGACTCAGTTCCACCGTGTCCTACAGGGTCGCCTGAGTCAGAACCGAGCAGGCATTCCTTCCTGAGGGGTTCAGGGGACACACAGAGCGCGTTCCAGACCACACCCCGGCCCGCTCCCAAGAGAGCTGTCCTCGTAAATGCAGCCGGGTCACAGGTTACCCTCCCTCGCTGCCACCCAGCCAGTGCCCGCTCACAGCCTTCCCCTGTGGGTTCCCGAGACGGTAACCGTTTACTGGAGTGGGAGCCCAGCTGCTGGTGGATTTGAACTGCCGGCCAGACAGAACGCCACCCCTCGTATCACCACGACACCCACCGAATTTCCCCAGACTGTTAAAAAAACCAACCTGCTGTGCTGTAGAGGCGGGCAGGTCTCTCGAACACCTTCAGCTGTGTCTGCAATGTCTGTGAGGCCCACGCCCTGTCTCCTGGCTCTGCAGGCCAGGCGGCCTCTCCAGTCTCCTCATAGGGCATCTTGTCCCAGTGGCCTTGGGGGCACGTCACAAACACGAAAGGGAGCCAGGGTGGTCCTGGCAGTTGGTACGCTCTGTGAGGGGTTGGGGGTTCAAGTCTACCCAGAGGCACCTCAGAGAAAGGCCTGGTGATGTGCCTCTGAAGAAGGCAGCTGTGGAAGCCCCTGGAGCACAGCTCTCCCCTGGTGCCCAGAGAGGGCTTGGTGAGAGCCAGTGGTGGGGTAACCAGGAAAGAGGGAGGCAGGCCACAGAGCGGGGCCTGGGCACGGCAGACACCGACCTAGTGCTCAAGGTGTGGTGGCAGTCCACCAAGGATGGTGGCGGAGGTGTGTGCAGGATGGGGCACTCCATTGGGCTGGGCTGGGTTCTTGGGCAGGTGTTTGGGTCCTGAGCCGAAGTCTCAGCCGGTTCAGCTCAGCCGACAAGCCTGTGGTCATTTCTGGCTCTTCCCTGCTCTCTCTTCCCTACAGGGAGCCCCGGTGGCTGTCAGCCTCGGCTGCTCACCAAACGGCCGAGGGTTCGGATCCACCAGCTGCCCGCCTACCACCTCACCCCCGGGGGAACGCGGTGGACACTTGGCTGTGGGAAAGCTGTAGAGCCCTGGAGCCCGTGCGGGCCACTTCTACTCTGTTCAGGATGGACGCAGGGAGTGGACACGATTGGAAGTGTACCTTGTCTCAGCTCCTAAGGAGCTAGGAGAGAGGAGACCGGGCGCCACGCTGGCCTCCTGGCCTTTGTGGGAGACGGTGGGAGCTGAGCGTGTGGGTGTGTGCTCCTTTCTGAGCAGGACCCAGCCTCGGCCCAGCCCCCCCCAGACCCAAGGACTTAGCTGTGCTGGCCATTCCCCTGTAGGGGACTGTGAGCGAAATGGATGCATCAGGGCCACCCCAGGGCAGGCTGTCAACACAGTTTTGAGTTTCTCCCACAATCTTCAGTGGGCCTGGAAAGTCCCATTCTATCATCGCAATTTTAAAACTCAGAGAGATCAAGGAACAGACGGACAAAAGGTCTGAACTGGTAAGAAACAGCTGGATGGGACTCGCCCTTGGACTCCCCAGTCTGGTCGAGGATGCCCGGCTTGGGGGCCAGGTCACTCTTTGGGGACTGTCCTGTGTGTGCATGGGGGCGAGGTGGGGGAGCTATTGCAGCACTGCTGGTCTTGGTCCACTGTGTGTAGAACCCTCCACCTAGTTGGGACCCCCCCCACACGTCTCCCCACATTGGCCCCGTGGAGAACCCCTGTCTAGTCCTCCCGGTTCCTGCTGAGCAGCTCCTGGTTCAGCCTCCTGGCTCCCCTTGGTAGGGAAAGAAAGAGTCAGTGGTGTCCTCGCCTCCAGACCCAGACGGCTTCCTCTGTGCCGTCCAGGGTCAGACTCCAGTCACTCGTCCATGCACATATTCAACGAGTATCGGTGGAAGGCCTGTTCTGCCCCAGGAGAAATGTGCCAACTGCTGCCTTCAGGAAGCTTACGTTCCAGGAAGCAGAAAGCTCTCAATCTCTGCAAAAACCCAGGTGTCGACACTCAGACGCCGCATCCTCCGGGCAGCCACTGGGATGTTCATCAGAGGGGCAGCCCCTCAGAGGCACTCAGAGATTCAACGACTTGCCCAAGTTCACCCAGGCAGGCACTGGGGGAGTGGAGCGTCCAACCCAGGCCGGCGGGCTCCCCGCTCCTGTACCAGACCACGGCCTCCCCCGGCCTTTCCAAACCGCCTTCCAACGGCCCTGGGGAGTTCCACTCAGCTGGCTCGGTGTCCTTTCAGACTGGTGAGGTGAATGGCAACTCAGTCATCTTCTCCCGCAAATCGGCTGCTCACCTCACCCCGCTCTGAGACACCACCCCTCTGCCTCCTCCCCGGTGGGCTCCCCCCCTTAAACTCACCACCCTGTCCGTCTGTCCCCTGCGACCTCCCGTTGTCTGTGGCACACATCTCTCACCTTCATTCCCAGAGACCCGGCCAGGCAGTCTACTCTATGACTCTGCTCATATTTTGAAAATAGGTCTTCTGCGTCGTTCCAAGTTTACAGAAAGTTGGGCAGAAGGGTCTCAAAATACACGGTTCCTCTCGTGGCGGCCGCCTGGCGCGCCTGTTCCAGGAGCCCGCGTGGTGCGGTGCGGTGGGGGATAGGTTGGGTTGCGAACGACAAGGTCGGCAGTTTGAATCCGCCCACAGCCCTGCGGGAGAGAGATGGGGTTTTCTACTCCTGTAAACACTCAGAGTCTTGGAAATACACCGAGGCAGGTCTACTCTGAAGTAGAGGGTCACTGTGACTCGATGGCAGGGAGTTTGGAGGTTTGGGGTTTGTTTGTTGTTGTTGTTGCTGCTGCTGTTTTTGCATTCTGCTGGTATGTTTGTTACCGTCGATGGCCCTGCGTTGATGAGCTATTATGGAGTGAAGTCCGCACTGCCCACGTAGGTCCACTCTCTGTGCTGCGCCGTGCTGTGGGTAGGGACAGTTGCGTGGTGTGAGGCGTCTCTGGCGTGACACGCGCACGGCGTCCTGTGTCCCCCTGGACGGAGCAGGGGGGAGAGGGTCACTGAGGTCAGCGACGCGCTAACAGCCTGCCTCTGCTGATCCCAGCCTTGTCCTGGTGGCAAGTGGTTTCAGGTAAAACGGGCTTAAGAGCTTCCAGCATGGAAGAGCCACGACTTATGCCAGCACCACGAGGTCGGCGGTTCAAAACCGCCAGAAGCTCCATGGGGAGCAGGAAGAGCTGTCTCCTTCGCTAAAGAGTTAGTCTCCCAAACCCAGGGGGCCAGTTCTAGCCTGTCCTACAACCTCGCTGTGAACCAGGGAGCCTGGGTTCGGGCATCTCTTTCACTGAGTCTTGGGCTTGTGTCGATAAAAATTATGTCCATCCAGAAAAGGGGTGCTCCCTCCTCCTGACAGAGATACCACCGAGACTTTATGCACCTTCGGGGTGGTCCCCACCCATACCAACCCTTTGTACAACAGGGTCTGACAGAGCCTGCTCCACCCCGTCATCCTCACAGTCCCCCACGAGCACAATGCAAATACCCGATTCCTCTCCAGTCTTTCCCGCGTCCACGGTGGCCGCCCCGGGGACGGCTCATCCAGTTCAAAGTCTTCCTCGTTTTCCCTGAACCTCTACTTAACCAAGGATGATGCCCTTCTCTGCAAACTGCTCTCTCCTGACGTGTCTAAAGAACGTGGACCATCGTGTCACCACCCTGCCTTCTAAGGCGCATCTTTAAAATGAGTGCTTACGATCTGCTGTCATTTTAACAGTTTAAAAACCACGCATGCAACCACGTTGCCAGGGGTGGCACAGTCATCTTCACAATCAAGTTTTACATCCAAGGAGCATTTTTGATTGTACTTCCTCCCAAAGACCACCAGAGGGCACCGCGCTCCCCAGGCACAGGCCACCGGACGCCCCAGCCCAGCTGAGAGGCGAAGTTCAAGTGACCTCAGAATATGAAACGGTTTCCCATCGTGTGGAGTTCAAGCGCCAGTGGCGTCCTCGGGGCTGCCTTGGAGGGAGCAGCAGGACTCCAGCGTGACTTGTGGGGTGGTCCCGACACGTCCTAGCGCCATGGCCCTCAGCTTTTGTTCTTCTCAAGGGCAAGCTAGTGATCAGAACAGCTGCTCGGCCCGCCTCCCTCACAGCTGGAGCCGCTATAGGGCTGAGATGGAAGGAATGTGAAAGGAGAGACGGTTTTGTAGCTCCACAGTGTTTCGACAGTGGATGTTATAAAACTGATCATCAGCTCAATCCTGAATTTGTAGAGGAGCCCTGCCCCCGGCTTCCGACTCAGTGACTCAACTGAGAGCCAGCAGCAGTGTTGAGCGGTGGCGGCAGCGACTGCGACTGACGGCTGTCTGGAGCAGGCATCCTCAAACTACGGCCCGTGGGCCACATGTGGCCCGCCGAGGGCATTTATTCGGCCCGCCAGGTATTTTTGCTGCCACTCTCCTCCTGCTTAGCAGCTGACTCACAGTTTTTATTTAAACTATAGTCTTGCCCTGATCGTGAACTGGCCCCCTGTTAAAAGTGTTTGAGGACCCCTGGTCTGGAGTTTAACAAGCGCTCCAGGCAGCCCATGGGCCCTGTATGTCTGGGGTTGGAGGGTCCAGAAGTACAATCTTACCCCATGCTTGGACAGTGCAGGACTGGGGGGTGGGGGAGGGATTTCACAGCAACAGAGTCTGTTTCAGCCCACCACGACCCTGGCACAACAGAAGGAGACGCTGCCCTGCCCCACCACCAGCCTCCCAATTGTTCCTGGGCTGGATCCCGTTGTGGCAGCCCGTGTCCATCTACCCCTGAAGGGTCTTCCTCTCTTCCGCTGCCCTCTACAGCACCAAGCACGATGTCCTTCTCCAGCAACTGGTCTCTCCTGACATGTCTCAAGTGGGTGAGGTGAAACCTTTCTGTCCGGGCCTCTAAGGAGCCCTCTGGTCCTCCTTCTTCCAGGACAGACCACGTTATCCTTCTAGCCATCCATGGGGATTTCCGTATTCTCCACTAATACCACAGTTCCGATGCCTTGATGCTTCTCCGGTCTTCCTTATCCGATGTTCGACTCTCACATGCATCGGAGGCCGTGGGAGACACCCTGGGTTGGGTCAGGCAGGCGCATCTCAAAGTCACCTCCTTGTTCTTCCGTCCTCTAGAGAGGTCTGGGGCGGCAGAGGGACCCAAGGCAGCGTGCCCTTTAGTCTCTCAACTGCTGCTTCCGTGAGTCCTGCCTGTGGACCTAAGCAAGACAAAATCCTTGACGACGCCAATCTTTTCCCGCACAGTGGCTTCCCCAAAGACATGCATGCCCAGCCTCCAGGAAAGGCATTTTTGGGGATACTTCGAGGGCTGGAGATGAGGTCACTCTGACTTCCCTGTTGGGCTCAACCGTCCGATGTTGAGTCCTTGAAGCAGAACGGACGAGGGAGCCTGCCCAGGCACACCGAGGGCAGGCCAGGGAACGCCAGCAACCGAGTGGGACTGGTGCAGCGATAAACCCAGGAGGGCCACCGATTGGAGGTGCCCACCCGAGGCAGGCAGAGAGGCCCAGGGTGCCTCCAAGCCTCCAGAGGGAGCCACACCTGCTGAGCCGGGACGTCTGGACTCTGGCTCTGCAGGCGGGAGAGACTAGAGGTCTATAGCATTAAGTCACCAGTCGTGACTGGTGTTGACGGCCCTCAGGCACGGCTGCCGGGGTGAAGGGCTGAGAGTATCTGGTGAGCAACATCAGAGTTGCCCTGGAGACACTTTGGGCTCTTCAGATCAGGGGTCTCACCGGGGGAGTGGAGGAGGGCTGGCCTCAGGTGGTTTGTTAAACATCAAGAAGTCTGACCTGCCAGAATCTCTGGTCTTGGCCTCTGTTTGAACATGTGGCCTCCCCCGCCACCCCCACCACCCCCTGCATGTTGGAAGCACTGGTGTGGGCCCCTCCGGACCCTGGACAGGTGTTGGTGGAGCTTTCTTGGAAGAAAGGCTTGGCGTTGTACTTTGGAAAATCAGCCGCTGACCTCTCTTCCCCCCCTCCCCGCCCCCCTCACCACAATGACAGTGACCAGATGGTCCAGTGACAGTGAGGATGACACAGGCTGGGCAGCATCTCCTTCCATTGCCAGGAGTTGGCGCTGTAGAAGACACTGAACCCGTCTGCAGCGGCCTCCAGGACAGCGGGGAGTGAGCTCTGAGCAGGTGCCACAAGGGGTCAGTCAAGTCTTGTGGGTTTTTTTTTACTTCCCTGCCCTAAAGCCCAGAGGTGTCCTTTCAAAGTAGGGGAAAGCTCCCCACTCCCCTGGCAGGG